>JAUZST010014930.1:0-10410 GCA_034779995.1 Parotocinclus haroldoi
TATATATATCCTCTACAGCTTCCCAAATTCTATCATCTCTTCCTGACCCCAAATCTTTCTCTTCTCTGTTTCTGGACTCTGCCACTGACACTTTGATCTCTTCACTTTCCTCTTCCATTGGTCTCCTATGTCCCCTATCTTCCAAAAACAAGAAGTCTGCCAAATCTGCACCTTGCCTTTCTGATGTTTTGCGTAGGAACAGGAGAGAACTGAGATCAGCTGAGAGGAAGTATAGAAAATCTCTACTTTTCGCTGAACTCGATATCTACCGCAACCTAATGTCTAGATTCTCATCAGACATTATTTCTACTGGGGATCCTCGCAAACTCCACCACATTTTTTCCTCACTTCTCAACCCCCCAGCTTCTCTGCCACCATCCACCCTGACTGCTGAAGACTTTGCAGTCTTCTATGACAGGAAAACTGCTGACATATGCCAGAGCTTTGGTGCTACTTCATATAAGCCTCATACTTTACCTTATTATCCTACCTCATTAAAGCATCTTTTTAATCTCCCAACAGAAGGAATTCTAAAAGTGACCCTGTCAAGCAACCCTACAACCTGCTTACTGGATCCACTTCCTTCCACTGTGTTTCAGGCACCTCTCACCTGCCATCCTACCATTCATCAGCTCCATCATCAACAACTCACTTTCATCTGGTCATGTGCCCTCAGCTTTCAAGACTGCAAGAATTACACCTTTACTGAAGAAAACCACTATGGATCCTTCCGATGTCAAAAGTTACAGACCAGTGTCACTTCTCACCTTCCTATCTAATGTCTTAAAACGCATTGTTTACAGCCAACTATCTCTTTATCTGTCCCAGAACAACCTTCAAGATCCGAACCAGTCAGGCTTCAAAGCTCCTTCTCATATCACTGCCATGCTGTTGACACCCAAATAATTCTCTCTTTCCCTCCCTCGGATACCCAGGTCTCTGCCAAGATCTCAGCATGTATAGCTGACATATCATCTTGGATGGCAGATCACCACCTTAAGCTAAATCCTGGCAAGACAGAAGTCTTACTCTTCTCAGGTGACTCTTGTCCTCACCAAGACCTGGTCCTCTCAGTTGACAAGGCTAGGATTTCCCCTCTGTCGTGGCTCGCAACCTGGGAGTGATTATCAACAACCAACTGTCCTTTTCTTTCCACATTGCTAACGTCTCTTGGTTGTGTTGCTTCCTTCTTTACAACATCAGAAGGATAAGTCGATTTCTTTCCACAGAGGTTATGCAGATTTTGGTTCAGTCCCTTGTCATTTCAAGACTGAACTACTGTAACTATCTTTTAGCAGGGTTTCCTCTGACCACTATCCGATCCTTACACTGGCTCCCTGTAGCTGATCGTATCAGATTTAAGACTCTGATCCCTGCTTACAAAGCTAAAAAATGGGCCTACACCCTCCTACCTTGCAGCACTTATCACATCCAGCACTGCACCTCGCTCACTCCGGTCCTCTAGCACTGCTCGACTGGTTTCCCCGTCTCTCAGGGGACAAGGCATTCATCTAGACTCTTCTCTGTTTTGGCTCCTAAGTAGTGGTATGAACTTCTCCTCAATGTTTGAACAGCTGAGTCTCTGGCCATCTTCAAACGCCATTTGAAGACTCGTTTATTCTGCACTTACCTCAACTAAACCCCCCCACCCTTGCCTACAGTTTCAGAAGTGTATTCTTGTTTAAATTCCTTATTATTAAGAATGGATTATGTTACTGGTGTCTTAAAGCACTTTTGTAAGTCGCTTTGGATAAGGGTGTCTGCTAAATACTGTAAATGTAAACTTAATCCTTACATTCTATAGTCACTAAGTAGCACTGCACATTCTATAATGCAAACTGAACATTATCCAAAAACCATATTACATATCATACTTAGCAAATATATGTGGAATACAGTAGCATGCAAGGTATTAACTAAATAACGTTGATTTGATTAATAGAGGTTCATTGCTCATTGCAATTACCAAAACAGACATGTTGAGGTGGACTGATTCAAACAAAGGAAAGACACTGACACATAGAGCGTTTTACCCACTGCGAACAGGCAGCAAAAGAGACACCTGGTCGGTAGTAGTAATTTTCAAAAATAGAATGGATAACAATAAATGCATAGGAAAATTAAGCGAAAGCTTGAGTTGCCACTGTGAACGAAGCTAGGGTCACTAAACAGGAAGATGCTCAAAGCGTAACAACAATGCAAGGTCAGTCACACAAAAATTTGATCCTAAAAACCATTAACTTATGTGTACTCACACTATGCCCACTTGCCTAATACCATGCCAAAGCATGACTCCAAAGCCATAACATAACATCTCAAACATAACCAACTCACACACCCCAGGCTAACTATAATCTCTAATAACCTGAAAACCTCTTTGCTGAAAACTTGATCATGTCCTCCTTTCTCAGCTTTTTGTGAGTGTAATGAGATTTAGTGTGGACAGAATTTACCTGCAGGGCTTTTAGGATGGAAGCTTAACCCAACTGTAGTGTTCTCTATTCAGTACAAAGCCATTCATTGGCACAGCACTGCCAGTGTTTACTTTAACTTTAACGAAAATATGTAAGCTTTTTTATCTCAGTGTTAAACAGTATGGGTCAAAATAGAGCCAACATGCATTTATGCTTTGGCTTCATCCGTGAAAGATGGTACACAGATGGCAATTGGACTTTTATTTTGAATAAAACATATACAAAAAAATAAACAAACACAAAGCAATGCTTGGCTTTTCACCCCCAGTTAGTTGGGGTCAGGGAGGAGTATCTGGAAATTAACCTGGAGTTAAATTGGGAGCAGGTAGATGTATAGACTGTCTAAGACCTCAGTCCATTGCAGTAATCTACAGTATAAACAGACCACCTGGCCTTTATGTTGCAAATTGTTTCAGAGGATTTAAAGCCAGGTGTCAGGCCATATTGACCCTGGAGCTGATATGCAAGAAATAACAATGATGACAGTGACTGAAAAGAAGTTCAATTATAATAAGAACAGTTTGCTTACTTTAGGATGTATTTAATTAGTTTAAATGTGCAATATATACTTTGTAAAAATATTGGACAAAAAATGATCCAGTGGCTCCACTTATACCACCTAATATGTGGGTAAACAGATACAGGTAAGCACTTCTAAACAGCTTAGAAAATTCTAAAAAAGGATATGTATTCTTATTGCCATACATATTATGTCATACTTTTTTTTACTTATGTCATATTTTGTTTTAGCATCATATTTTCATTTAAATGATTTTCATGAATATTGATTGCTTTGCATGAACTAGGTAGGAACAACATTGCAGTCTGTTCTGCACAAACATTCCAAAGTGTCACAATCTTTGCCCAGAAGTGACGTGAAATGGAAAAAGTTGGTACACTGCTTAAAGATTACAATTATTTAAAAGGCGATATTGCATTGCTTGTTCTTATTCCCTCTTCGTTGTGTGAAGTCATTGTGCATTGATGTTTGTGTAGTTTGGTTCTAAAGTGTGTGCATGATTTTGGTTCTAGAGTGTGTGTGATTTTGGTCCTAGATTGTGTGCGACTGCTAACGTGTGCTTGTTCTATGAACATTTTCATGTATTTGAACAGTTTGATTTGTGGATGTTAGAATTCAACTCCCATTTTCAGTGGTATCTTTGGCACATTTGCTTTCAAATGCTTTGCATGCAGGTTTCTTGCCCTTTGTATTAACATTACAGTAGCAGTGATGTGTGGACTGCAGTAGTCTAGCAATTAAGGTACTGGACTCTGGATCTGATGGTCCAGGGTTCAAATCCCTCTTCTGCCATAGTTGGGCAGGATTGTAAGAATGTATTTAGCTAGAAGTCACTCTGGATAAGGGTGTCTGCTAAATTCTGTAAATGTAATAAAAACACTGTGTCTTTGGTAATGTCTAGAATCCACTCATTTTCTTTTACAGAGCATAATGCAATCACTAAATGGTGCATAGCTGTACTCTTTTTAACAAATGCTTTTACCATTTTTATATGAATTCATGGGTGTTTGTGGTATGTCTTCTAATGAAATACTATAAGTGTTGAAATTGCTTGATTTCTTAAATGTATAATTGTACCATTCAGCTCATATAGTGCTCCTAAGTTAATTTAAAGATATGTGGTAGATAATTAAGTCTCAGACTGGACATAATTTTCATTTTTTTTACTGCACTTACTGACAAAGTAGCAAACAATGTATAAAGACAGACATAATGCTTAGTGAGGCTTGTACTTCCCGTATAATACAAATCAGACATGATACTAATGCAAAACTTAAAATATGCACACTATTACTATTCTTTCTCTCCTTCGCTTTTCAGCATGTCTTCATTTGCCCCACTGTGCCTCAGAGCCATCAAGCAGTACTCCATACACTCCCTTCATAAATAAGCAAATGCACAAATAACACAGATGGCATGAATTATTCAACAAGCCACTGGTGATACAGAGGGCCAGCCTAACACATCATGACAGACAACTCTAAAAACATTGTAAGTAGTGGAGGGCAAAAAAGAAGTAAAGACTTAAATAACCCTGATTCAGGCGTCTTTCAGATCAGCTTAGCTGCATTTTATTCCCCAGAACACATACTAGATTAAAACTAGCATCTTAATTTGGAACAAGTAGAAATACAGACCACATGGTACACCATCATCGATCCACTCCGACTGTTTCTAGAGAATTGAGAAAAAAATATCGACTGTTTATCAAATAGCCACATTTGATCAGAGTCATGCTAGGGCTTTTTGAGAAAACTTAAATGTAATGTGGTTTTGTACATGGATTGGGTGTGTCACAGTAAAAATAATTCCATAACAGTCCACTGTGGAGTGGCTAGCTAAAAGACTACTTAGCAGTTCCTATATGAGAAGCACAAGCCTGGTGTGAGGAAGAGAAACCGTTAAATATATGTGTCAGCTAGCTTACATACAGCACAAGGGCCTCTTCATAAAACAGCCTAAGTGCTGGAAGTGCACTTCCAGCTTTATGGAGGCTACATATTGTCTGAACTCATCTTAGTTATCAAAGTGTCTGCACAAGTCTAACAGAGTTAGCATGCAAGATAGCATACTGTATGTAGCATTACAATAACACAGTATGTCCAATGACAATGGGCACTGTACATTAGTAAAAATATCAGATTATGTTTAAGACATGGCCAAAAAAACTCAAAAATTTGTTTTAATAAGGAGTTGTTGCCCTGGAAGGCAGGGATTCACTTCTACTCATTCATAACAGAGACTGATGTTAAGTTTTATGTGATTATGTACCTGAAACAGTAATGTTTGAGGTCCAGGCATTGTGCAGAAAACCATCATCAGTGTATTTCTAAGCCTCACTTTTATGTATGGTGTTTTTTTTTTAAATATCTCCCTTTACTGGAACTAAGAGGTCAAGCTGTAAAAAAAACCAAACAAATAAAAAATAGATTTATTTTGAAAATGCGTATTTTTCCACAGAGATTTATAGTTAATAGAATAATTTTCATTTGACAGTGTTCTGTTTTCAAAGAGCTATATTGGTCTGCTCTTGGTCTGACAATGATCTACAAGTTCTGTTATTTATGACTTTAGAAAATGGGCCCTTCATGATCCACTGTGCTTTATTCTATATCCACAAATCACAAAAAAGCTCTGTATGTTGAAGTTAATTTCATTGGTCAATACACATACATTTGTGCATTTCAGGACTTTAACATATAAGCAAAAATATTATATTTCAACAATTTCTATGCATTTTCTAAGGCAGCATTTTTGCTCAAACAAGTCTACTTTAATGCTGCCATCACAAAAGAGTAAATGGCATTTGCCTCATTAACTGACAGCCCCATACCATGACAGACCCCGACTTTGTAATTGTTGCCGATAACAGTCTGGGAGGTACTTTTAGACTTTGGTCCAGAGCATACTGCATCCGTTTCTTCTATAGAGGATCCTTGGAAATCAAACAAACAAACAAATCTCAGACAAAGCTGTTGATGTTCATCAGTCTGGAAAATATAAAAAAACTCTCTAAAATATTAAACATTACCTAAAAAGTAGCGACTACAGATTGTATATAAAACACTGCTACCCTCCTCAGGAGTAGTGAAATATTACTTAAAGATACAGGAAGTGTTTTATTTATTTTTGTTTTCAGTTATTTGTTTGTTTTTTAGGTTGAGGTCTGCATTCCAGTTTAAGAACCTTATCTCATCTGTAAAACATGGTGGTGGTGGACTTTTTTGTTTAACTAAACCAGGGTAGTTTGATATTAATAATGAAGCAATGCATTTTGAAATAATTCGTTAATGCTGTTTATATGAGGAAGCCCATCAGTGTAATCAGAGTTGAAAATGTTGAATATGCAATATTCAATTCCAGGAAAACTGGAATAAAATTCCTAAATGCAGATGTGCAGTACTGATCAACAATTACAATAAAAGTTTAGTTAAAGTTATTGTTAACAAGGGCTCACAGCCCGGCCCAGTTAACATGCTCTTTTTTATTATGTGTGAATAAACTTAATCAAATCAAATTAAATCATCTTTCGCCATGGAGACTGCCTAAACTGAATTTTCATGTTTTAGAATTCAATTATGAACCTTAAATTGATATACATTTAAATAATACTAATTAGTCAACTGATTCTAATGTTTGAGAAAGCTCTAAGAGTTAATGTATGTTAATGTAAGCTTTTCTACCGTCTAATGCTTTTATGCTTTCTGTGCTTTTATCATGTATGATTTTTAAAACTGACAGTCTAATATCACCCAGGTCACTTAATGAGCTTCATATCTCATATATAGTTGCCTGGTGGTGATGTCATTAGCAGTCAGACCTGGGCCTAAATGATGTCATCTTGCTCCTCTACAAAAGGAACAGTGCTTTATTCAGTAGAAGACAGTTTGTTTTATTCCTTGCTTCTATGCCTGGCTCTGATTGAGAGCAAGGAGCACTTTAAACTACAAGTCAACACACACACACATACACACACATGCACACTGAACTGAGTTTTTATCCTCTACACTGGCTTGCCTTCTATAATAAATCTGTGCTAAAGTGACAGTAATGAGCATATTTATGATCACACGGATCCCACCGGTGTCAATTACACAACATCTAAACAAAAAAGGGCCAATTAAGTTTCATCATAAATGGTTTGTCTTGTTTGCATTAGCAGGGAAAAGAGGTGCAATGCGACCCCAGAGATGGAGCAGAAAACATGAACATAAATAGAACAGTCATAGAGATTTTGAAACCCTTGGACTTCTGTCCTAATCATTACATTTGTCAAAACATCACACACTTCAAAGGGCAACCTAACATGTTTTGACAGAAGACTCAAGAAACTGTAATGAGGTGAGAGAATAAATGATAAAGTACTGAAAAGCCTGGGTTCAGCCTTGCAACCTTTTTCTCCCTACTTGGGAACAAACTGGATGAAATCAGGATCTGAATTTGGAACAGGCAGGATCCATCGATCCACTGAGGCACAGCTGGAAAGTTGACAAGTGATATAGGCTGCATGTCAATACCCATCACCTGATATAGCTCATTCTGTAAGTATTTGAGAAACTTCATGAATGAATGGGGTACTCAGAAGAAGTCTAGCCCTTTAAATTTGACTATAATGTAACAGGAAATTAGACTTAACATTGTGTTAATAAGTGGATATGCCTTTTCAACTGAGCAAAGCCTTTCCTTGGTCAAACAGAAGCTTTGATTGGATGACGTGAAGCAAGAGCATCACTGAAACACAACTTCTGAACTACGCACCCAACTACAGGATTAAACATTATCATGAAAACAAGATGAGGTACATGTCTCTTACTGTATTCAGTTGGTTTAGTTTAGTTTTCTATTAATGAGATTATAACAGTGTGTTAATGTGTGTTGTCCAATGTCCAACCAAAAATGTCCAGCCACTATCATCCTGTATGCAGTGTCCTGTGTGCACTGATAAAGGCTTAGAGGATGACACACAAACTGTGATACATAAGATGGCAAGCTACTTCGTATCTGATTTTGCATTTACAAGGTGGAACAATAAGGTAGAAGTGCACAGCAAGTAAACATAGTGTTCAAGGACTTCAGCAGCACTGCTTTGTTTGATCCCCTCATATCAACACAACACACATTACTGGTGACAAATTAAAATAACAGTAAGTAGTATCTATAATAACTAGTAACTAGCAGGTATCAGCTTGTAATGCTGACATTGTTTTTCTCACAAAGCTTAAAAGACATTTGGCACAAAAGATACCAATCAATGAAATGTTTCTGGGTTTATTTAGTGACAATTTCCAGAAAACCAGTCCTAACTTTGTGGTATTGTTTTCCATATCAAGATCTTTTGAATTTGGGGCTGTACAATGCAAACAGTACAAAAGCTAAGCATCATACCTAATCTTGGAGAATGTGGTGTAATAGACTGATTTGTCTTTTACTAAATGTAAATCTTGATATACTCTGTCTTTCGGAATATGGGCTGAATGAACAGATACTTGGCAGTCGTAGGGATACATACAGTTGTAACTCAATAACGCTGTGTCACAGACACTACTAATGAGTTACAGTTGTCAGACTTTGTCAGTCTGACTGATCTTAAAAACTTTCATGCTAATTCTTGTTTTACTTCACGATGTTGGTTGCGTTAAGGTGCCATCCATCGTAGTGTGTCACATTGCTTATTAATGACTACACTTGAAGATTATTAACAGTACAGACATGCAAATATGTCATGCAGACCTCAGCCTAGTGAAGCCTGTCATGGCTTTCAGGCCATGAGGAATGTGAATAAAACTTTTGGTTTTTAAATAGCGCTGTTGGAGCTGAAGAAGCCCTGCAAAGTATTGGAGTCCCAGAATTCATAGAGAGCTTCATTAAAGTTTGATCATTATTATTATTATTTTAAAATATTTTTTAGACCCCAAAGATGCTAAAGGCTAACTGCAACCCCAAATCTGATTGGAGGCTTTAAAAGTTTGAGGACCAAGGGACATATATGTGTTATACTTTTCAATGGATGGCAAATGTGATTAAAACAGCCTATTGTTCTAAAAGGGTTAGGGAACACAAAATGTATAAAAGTATGGGACAAATATGTCTCTTGGCCCTCAATGGGTTAAAATTTCTGGCACACATGCACACTTACACCCAGTCACGCAAAAGCTTTGTCTATGTTTGTGTAATTCCATAGCTCATTCTTAAATTCCCTGTCAGATCAGTAAATACAGAAATTTGCCACAGGCCACAATAGCATGATTATGAGCAAATATGGTGAGGACAGACAACAATACTATGCTTGTTCAAGATCACAGGAAGGCTTTATTGCCTATTCAAGAATACTTTTCCCTAGACCCCAATGTCTGCATTTTAACTGCTCATCATCAACATTTGTCCTTTACACTTATACATAAGAAGATACCAATATGTAGATCAATGTGTTATGTATGTTATGTTATGAGTTGGGTGAGCAATGTAAGGAGTGTAAATACTTGGGTCTGCATGAATATTGGCTTAATAGTAAGTAGGGAGACGTTCAAATCACAATTGCATTAAATTATGGAATAACTCATTCCTGCAGAAATAAACATATCAGTTGCCATGTCTAGGGTATGAAGTTTCCAATGTCGTACACATTGTTATCCAAATAAACCTTGGATCAAGGAGAATGGATGAATGATTTGAATGAACAAATTAATGAGTGAATGAGACATTAACTGACATCCAAATTGCAAGCCAAGTCATAGGCCACTATTCGATTTTGAAAAGGGAAGAATTTGCTAAATCTTACAAAGACTGGGATGAAACTTAGTGGAAAGCAGCAGCATGGAGTGATGATTCCATGTTTTACACTTTTGGGTAAAATCAGTGACAATATGCAAGAACAATTGTTGGATAGATAAGGAAGAATGAGTGTTTACAGTGAAGGCTCGGTCCCGGCTTGGAGCGGTATTTCTGCCAGTGATGTTGGTGATGTTGTCCTAATTGATAGGATCATGAATGCTAAAAAGTACAAACAGGTGCCTTCTGGAAAGTGCCTGATTGGAAATTGCTTCAGCCTGATATATATATATATATATATATACATTACATATATATAATGTTATCTGATAAACACTGACAGTCATGGACTGTATATTATATAGAAAGTATGGGTTCACTTGGACATAGAAAGATAAAAGGAATACTAAATTTAAATAAGAACTGCTGAAAGTGCTGAAAGAAGCCTGGTATAATATGCCAAAAGATTACTGTCTCCCCAGAAGAGCTGAAGATGTGCTTGGTGTCAAAGGAGGTCACAGACTTGTATAAGCCATTTTGTACTTTTGCACAGTACTGTACATCTATAATTAACTTGTCTATGCTTACATTTCCAACTGTAAATCAGGAAAATGTTGGGACAATGGAAAATGCAAATATACATTAAAT
>JAUZST010014931.1:0-10410 GCA_034779995.1 Parotocinclus haroldoi
AAATTGGTTCTTACCTGGCATGATGTAATTAAAAAGCTATATATGTTATCAGTATTATGAAACCTTTCAGTTTGGACTTTTAAGTTTATATTATTTTATTCCTTCTCAATGTGACTGTAGTGACTATTAGAAAAAAATAAGTGCTTAAGATGTAAGGAATGGTGAAAGAACATGCCATATGATTGTCAAACTAGTAGTGTCTAACCCAACAACTGTTCAATGGTTGTGTTGGACTTTAAACAAAAAGTATGTAGTTGCATTTCGAGAAGTCTAAAATCATCTGCAGCTATTATTTCTAAGATAATTATTTCTGAGATTACTGCTGCGATAACAGTGTTAAACCACAAGACAGATAAAGTTATTGAGATATCAATAGGCTTCATGTTGAATGACACTTGCAGGAAATTGTTATTCACAACTAGACAGAGAGACTTGAGCTATAATATTTTTAAGGGGGGGTGTCATTTTGAAGTATCCCCTAATTTTTGTAAGCATTATAGTTCTATGGATATATAATGTGCACAATAATTCTATAGCCTCTGTGGTGACTAATTAGGTTGTGAAGATGTGTACAGAGTATGTATGAAATACTTTACTAACCTGGAAACTACTGTGCTAATGCTAATGCTGTGAGTGCCTGAGGCTCCAGAGGAGGATAAATCTTTAGATCAGCTTTTTATGCTAGCCCTACTTGATGATGCTCCAGTAAACACTGATCTGATTATAAAGTTGACAGTGTAGGATATAGTGCTTCACCAAGTGTGTGAATATATTTTGCAAGGATTACCTGTAAAGTGCATCCCTCAATTCAGACCTGAACATAAAACACACCAGGGATGGTTGTATATTGTTGGACGTTTGAGTTGATCAAGGTGAAAGATATTGGTAAAGCAGCTGCACCAGGTCCACTATAAAAGGGATCTTACATATTTTGTATTCTTGGTGACCAGAAATGGTTGCAGAGTTAGAAAACAGTTAAATCCTATCATGAATATCAAAAGATTTACAAACCTTTATTTTATGCACTCATAGGAATAACCTGAATCACTTAGCATAACGATTCCTGTGGAGTATACCACCCCATTCTTGAGAAAAAATATTTTATAGGATGGCTACTTGCATTTAAAGTGAAAGTTTTCCTTACAAATACTGCCACATCTCAAGGGGCCAGTACTAAACTGAGTCATTGCTCTGGCGTTCATTCTGTGTCAGATGCTAGTTTCTGATAATGGCACAGAATTCAACACATTCATGTAGCAGAACGGGATTAAGCCTTTAGCGTCATCCAGACTGTCAAAATTTCTAGTTATTTATAGAATCATCCCACACAATGACTAGAGCATCTTCTGCAGTAATATTCTGCTCCAGGAGGCTGAGGTTTACATTGTATATGTATAGACTAGGGATGGCAAAAAGCAAATGAAGCAGAAACAGAACTTTGCAAATGATGGAACTTTTCACTTGGTGATGAAGACATGCAGCACTATTTTTATGGGCATAAGAGGGTATCAGTAGCACTAGTGTAGCACTAGTATAGTATCATGCACTTATGAATATGGATGATCCAATTTGAAGGCAACTGGATGACATTAGAACACGGCAACTTGTTATTAAGCACTGTTGATGGTAAATGTTTGCAAATACCATGAGCCACTAAAATGAGTCTGATGATGCCATGCCCTTTGTTAACAGGAGAATCTGTCACTTTGCTCGATCTACAACAGATGCGTAAACCTGAATACTGCCATAGGTTTTGGTTGGCCCCAGTCCATGAGAACTGTATAATGATCAGTGACATTCAATCAGTCCATTCCCCAAAGGGGTAACAGCCATGTGCATGTAAAATATGATAGAAATATTTAGTACAATCAAAAACATCATCTTATTCAAAATGCTGCTCAGCATGTTTTTGGTTGCTATCTGAAAGAGAGTGGTCAAAACAAAACAAAACAGAAAAAAGAAAGCTGCTCATTAGAATGGCTCCTGCCTAAGTGTTTGTGTTGATTATACTGTATATAGTAATTATTGTGTGTTTATCATTTTATATTGACTATTTATCAATTTGAGGGCATTTTCTACATATATATGTTTCTCTGATCCCACACACACTGGAATGGTTAACTGCCCACTTCTAAATATGACAGATTTAGGTTTGTACCACAAGACATAGTAACAGAACTCCACATGACATAGTGCATCAACTGGCCAGAGAGCACCAGTCAGCTGCAAGTGAGTGTCAAAAACACAGATGACATACACCCTAGGGGCAATTTTCTCATCATTGGGGCAAGATTGTGGTATTATAACCCATAAGGTGCAGAGCAACTGAGAGAGTAGTTTGGTTATTGAGTTGTTTGTAATGTGGCTGATGTCAGAAATGCCTGACATTTGAAGTTTAGAGATGGTTGCCCTGGCTGCAAAAATGGAAGAGCTGCTGTATGGCCATGCACTGCAGGTTTGGGACCCTGGGGTTAGTTTTAGGTTATTAGTGCATTTTCTGAGTTGACTAAAATAGTGCATTTTAATGTACGACTATATATTGAACTGCATTACTATTCTGTGTTATCCTAGCATGAGCTGAAAAAATGATCTAGTTATGTGGTTTCCTCTCTGCCACATTTAATCGGCTTAGAAACTGCTTTCAGTTTTTTTTAAGAACTCTTTGTACTGGCTATTTGGTGTTTAATAAAAAGCTTCATTATGAACCATTTTCCTGTTGTGTTCATTCTTTACTTAAGCTACAATATACAGTATACTTGTAATGCTATTATTATGGTATATGTAATGCTTTGTGTGCATTTTTGTTTAATGCTCTTTGTTTAGGGTCACTGCATGACAATTTTTCAAAAGGTTTGCTTTCTTAGAACAATATAATACACAGCGTGAAACTGAAACACACACACACACACACACACACACACACACACACACACACACACACACACACACACACACACACACACACACAATCAGATTTGCTATATTGCATAGAAATCTGCAGAAACCAATTTTATTGAATATAATGTCATTAAATAACATTGAATTACATATCTTCTTAATTCTTCTTAATTACAACTCTGCCTAATGAAGCTAACATACTGTGTTATTTTGACTGATCTTAATATGTTTTGTAGCTGACTTCCATGTCATGCAGTGTCCTGCTGAAACATTTTAGCTAGTGCATGACTGACTGAACCAAGATCAACAGGGAAGAAGTCCAAGTGTTGTGGCCACTACAGTAAATCCATGCCAGCCATCCTGGACATCATATAGGCGACGTCCACAGCCTGGGCCTTTGCCAAACATTGATTTGGAATGTAGATGCAGCATGGAGCAGCTTGACAGCTTCCATGGCACAGCCTGTAGTATTCAAGCTGTAGTAGCCAGGGGGGTGGACTCCTGATAGACAGGCAGTCTGTAAACCATATAACCCTGATTAGCTACTCCAAATATACCAATGCCACATCCACTGCTTCAGCCACAGTAGACACCCTGTCATGCCAGATGCCAAACCAGCATCATCTGGTCAACGCTCATGTCCATTAGGACTCCTTATTGGAGCCCACACAGTTGGCAGTGGAAGATGTGTCTGCAAGGGCTTCCCGCTGAAGAATCAAAGATCCTAATGTGACTCTGTAAATAGGATGAAATATTTGCAGATATGCATATTATTTACATTATTTTTTGGATTTGTTATTATTTACTTAGTTTTTCTATTAATATAAAGTCAATTATTTAAATTAACATCTAATCCTCCCAAGGAGGATGGATCTTCGCAAGGTTTCTTCCATACAACATTTAGGGAGTTTTTGCTTTCCACTGTTGACCTAGGCTTGCTCAGTTTGGGATTGGCCTTCCAGCTTCTGTGACATCTTCCTTTGTTAAACTGTTTCATATCTCTCTCTGCAGCACTCAGGCTGGGTTATTCTTCCACCTTATAGTATTTGGGTTTGCTGCACTCTCAGCAATTTTATAGCCTCTTGTATATTTTTATCCACTGTTAGAATTAGTGCTCACTTGTTGTGTGTTTGTATAAAAATGCAATATCACAGCAAAAACCATGTCATGAGGAGGAAGAAAGAGCTTGAATGTAGAGCTTAGAGACAAGGTGCAAATCTGAAGCAGGCAAAACATGTCTTCTGAAGAGCACACTGGTTTCCATTATTCTTAAATGGATAAAGTGGTCACCCCACAAAACTAAGTAATTGAGGGAGAGGTAGCCTTTGGTAGGAAGACCTCTTACGTTCTATTACTTATACATGACCATGACAGTTTGGATTATGATTTTGGAGCTGTTGTTGACTTAACCTTGCTCTTTTGATTATGACGGGGTGCCATCTGCAACCTCCTGTAGTTCTTTGCTCTTGGTAAATTAATAACATTGTTTAATTACTTTACAATTAATGAAGAACCTTAATCTAATTAGTTGTTTTTGATAAATTTGTATGCAGCATTATTTCTTACTTGAACTCAGACAGAGATTGAGAGATTTTAATAACTGGAGAAAAGTTTAGTCATGTGTATTTGATCTTTTTCTACTTTTATAATTGATATGGACTCTATGAAGGAGAATGGATTGGTGTGGACATTTTAAAACTGATTTGAGGTTCAACCTTCTTCTCTGCAAAGATCAATTTACTGTCTTTCTTGTCTACAATGCACCATTTTGACACACCTTGGCTTTGTAATGGATTTCTAATACATTTTTTACCCAATGTCTCTGCTCCACAGAGCTTTGAGTCCAAAGCAGTATTGAGTGGAAAGCGTGTTTCTTTCAGAGTTTTGTATGACCTTTAGTATCTGAGTTGATGAGTGGAACAGCAAAGCCATTGATCTTATGTGCACTGTGTGTGGACTCTTGTCTGCCTGCCATAACTTACAAATGACAAGAGATGCTTTAGCGACAGATTTTTTTTCCCCAATAGGTAATATAAAGAGAATATAAAATGGATAAAGAAAGATGCATAGCAATTGTTCTCTGTTGGGAAGATAGGTGTTTTGATACAGTGCCGATTTTGAAAACATCTACATCTACATCTACATCACGTTTGTATGATTTTCAAATAATTAATTTGCATTTTATTGCATGCAATAGGTATTTGATACAATAGAAAACAGAACTTAATATTCGGTACAGAAACCTTTGTTTGCAATTACAGAGGTAAGATGTTTCCTCTAGTTCTTGACCAAGTTAGCACACACTGTAGCAGGGATTTTGGCCCACCCACTCCTCCATACAGATCTTTTCCAGATCTTTCAGGTTTCTGCACTTTTGCTGGGCAAAATTGGATTTCAACATGCCTTGCTGAAATTTTATTTATGATGGTGTAGTGAGTTACTAACCGTCATCTTTGAGAATGTTGCCCAGCTCTTCTCAGGTCATTGAGCAGATCCTCCTGTGTAGTTTTTGGCTGATTTCTGACCTTTTTCAGAATCATCCATACCCCACGAGATAAGATGACAGTCATCTGTCTTACATTTTCTAATAACTGCACAAACTAAGCTGCCTTCTCACCAAACTGTTACCTATTGTCCTGTAGCCCAGTCCAACCTTGTGTAGGTCTACACTTTTTTCCCTGGTGTTCTTAAGCAGCTCTTTCCCTTGAGTGTGTGGACATGTGTCTTTTATACAGGTAACGAGTTTAAACAGGTTTAATTTATACAGTTAATGAAGGCAAAATAGGAGGGCTAACAGAGTTAGAATTCTTGATGGTTGGTAGGTGATCAAATACGTATTTCATGCACTATGTTATGCAGTTCTGTCATGTGTCATAAAAGTGAAAGTGCTTTTTTTTAACATAAGCAAATAAACAAGGGAGCATAATCTTTATCTGAAATAGGCTATTTTGACCATTTTAAAACTTTTTAAGAGTTTTAAGTGTTGATTCTCAAAAGTTGACATTTATAAAATGTTTGTAATATTTAATTATATTGTGGTACAAACTTTGTTTTTTACAAATGTTTTTTTGTTTGTTTAGTATTTTGAAACATATAACAAATTTTGCTTCAGGGGAAAAGGTTAGTTTCTGGTTTCACTTAATTTGCTGAAATTACTCTTTAATTAGTGATGCCATATTGCAGTAGCCTCTGTGTTGCAGTCAAATATACTGCTTACACAAATTAGGGGATGCCCCAAAATGAAATGTCCCATAATGAAATAGCCTCTAGTTTTTTGTGAGCAGTGCAGCTGAGATTATGAGTACAGTTTACGTTACATGACTGTCACGAAGGATGTATGAAGGTGGAGGCAAATGGTTTATTATAACATTATAAACAGAAAGTAAAGCATAACTAAAACATAATGAGATGACAGGCAGGAGAATCAAAGGCCGGAAGTCTGGAAGGGACGGTAAAATATCCTACCTCACCTGCGAAAAACAAAACAAAGTTCAAATCATAAAGCTTCACACCGCATAAAGTAAGTAGTCCTCGCTGATTCGGGACAGGTGTGCACAATCAAGGCCTGGCCTGACAATGACTACACATTTGACCTGAAAATAGTTGATATATTGACTGTATTATCTGTTCAATATTAAGTTACATTTAAAAGCTAGTAAAAAAAATCTTAAAAATAAATAGCATGATATCTGATTTTAAACTTCAGAATAAATTTGACCCTTCACAGTAATTGCAAAGCTAAACAACCAAATTTTTCAAAAGGTTAATAAAAAGTCACTACCAGGCCCTGACCTCTATTTAAGTGCTACAACACTCAGGCCCTGAAGGGAATCAATGCCACTTTAACCCAATCAGTAACTAGGAAGCAACCCTAAATTAACCTTCAGGAACCATTAAGTGAAAGACAATTATTATCACGAGGTTTGAGATCGTAGCTAGGGGCATGATGTGTGAAACTATGCATTCCAAGCATATGGTCGCATGCACATTACTTTTTAAATCTAAATCAACACAAATTAACCTTCAGCAGTGTTTAACTGAAATTAAAAATTAGCCAGGAAAGTATGTATTTAGGAGAGCTTTTAAGCTTGAAGTATGTTGACCACAGGAAAACAGGTGCCATTGATTTTTAAACCTTGTTTTTTATTTCCAAGAGCCGACAAAGTTGAAAGTAGCAGTGATTACGAATAGTTCAACCTCCCAGAAGTCATTTTCCTGTATGAACCAGTGACCGCTGGGACAAGCTGTCAGTTGCTAGTCAGTTGCCTTTACCACTTAGTCACTTTCGGTTGTACCAGTCATGGCACAAGGCATCTGATGAGTTTCATTCTTTATTTTATTTATGAACTTACCAATAATCAATAACAGTATTATAATTAGTTAAACTTTTGTGTTCTAGTCCAGTTGGTATTTTCCTCTATCATAATTATGACTTTTATTGAAAAAAAGCTTTTATTGAATTTTTAGGTCTAGCTGGCCAGATCTGATAGCCAGATTTGACTGGCCATAAATAATTTGAGAAAGTGTAAATGTTGTGATAATAACTAGAAAAGAGGTATTTCAAATAAGGAGATATACAACAGTTGGTGGTAAGACATGTTTTTATATTTATAAATATATAAAAATGTATATTAAGGGGCCTGGCCAAATTTGACAATGAACGCCAAGGTTGGAACTGATTTAAAAGCAATCAATGTTAAAGATTAAACTAAAAACCTAAGTTTAAAATTCTGAAAGACTAAAAGACAAGGAGAAATACAAGGACTGTAAGACAGTTTAGTGATTATATGCCACGACAGTGATTGTTAATGCGAAAGCTGTAGAAGGACATAATTAGTGATGCACTAAAGCAGAGACAATGTCTTTCATCTGTTATACCATAAATCTTACATTGGGCTTTAGCCCTAAAAGGATTATTGACTCAGCTTCCTGTGGCCTACATTCTTAATTGTTACTTTTTGGGCTCCATTAGTTAAGGATATACGAATTAAGTTAAAACAGATAAAGTATGATGTTTTGGTCCCTGTCTGGAATGCCCAGCTTTGTAACCTAGGGATTGACTATGGTCCCATTATGACCATAACCAAGACAAAATGCTTCCTGAAGATAAATAAATGAAAATATGTTGACACAAGTAGACAAACACACCTCTAGACAACCCAGTCCTTACAGTTTCCTAGCACATTTAATATAAAAAGCATTGCCCTACTTGCCCACTGAACTGTTATTCAAGTGCTATAATAGGGCCTTTTGATCTCATGACATTCAGTCTAGAATACTAAGTCACAAATCTGGCTGAAAGGAAATTGCATTTCCATTTCATACTCATTTTCAACAGCTATGTACGTTTTGGTTAGTCAGCCCCAGTAGTGTTCTGATGTGGATTAAAATAGGTATCAGACTATATGCCTAGACTGGGTTAATAATGAACAAGGAGGTAAGAGTGAAGATCTTTATAGTATGTATGACGAATTGATTGTCAGTCTTATAATCGCAGACATATGGCTATGCCTTCTTCTTCAGCTATATAGCGTCTGTGTTTCTCCAAGAGAACAACTGATATGATGCAGAGGGTGACTCTTATAACCTTTTTTTAAATAGTGGTTTAAATGTGTTTGCTGCTTGTCTATTTATTTGCTCAATGACTTTCATAAGAGTGGAAAACAGAATAAATGCTTGTGAATTGTTTCGTTATTTAGCATGGCATGTGATCTAGTTCAAGTTTTGCCTCAAGCACTCTTGTGTCGTTTATATTGCTTTCAAAATTAGCTTTATTTTTTTCTTCAGCAGATACCCTTTTTTTTTTTTTTTTTTTACAAATTCCCATTACTGAGATTAGTAGATTGAATATTGTTTAACATTTAATGAGTTTATTGAACTATACATTGCACTACTATAAATAAACTTATACTGTACCTAACACAGGATAGATATTACTCTAACACAAACCACTATTGAAAATGTTTTTAAATGTGTTTCAAATGTGTTGTTACTGCACATCACCCAGTACAATTAACCTAACAATTTGAGTAAAAAGTTACATATTTTAATAAATATCAGACTTTTTTAGTATTTGGTACATTCCCTTTTTTCTGTCAGGACAGAATGGATCTGAGCTAGCATAAACCCCACAAGCTTGTACACAACATATTGATCCAAGTTATCCCAACTTCAATTCACAATAATTCAAAATGCAACTTGTGTTGTTACTGACTGCTTGGCTTTCTTTGCCTTTAAGTACCTCTATAAATGCAAGTTGGAAACTAACAAAATAAATAAATTAATTACAAATTCAACTTTTCCCTCAAATTGCTATACTTATTATTTGATTTGCAAATTTAAAAACTAGTTTCATGAGTTAAAAAGCAACAACAAAAATCAAATAAAAGCATTTCCTTAAGTGGATTTTTGAGCTACACAGTATAATGTCTATCATCAGTAAGTCATGCACAATTACTAGATATATTGAAATATTAGCTAATGCTATGTAAATACTGTACATTAAAATGTGACAAATGTATTATTACATTCTTCCATTCCTTAAGGCTGAAGTGGTATTAATGCTGGTATTAAAGTGTGTAAGGTGTGAAGTGTGATTATCTCATAGTGTGTGAGGCACAATATTACAAATTAGAGTAAGTTCAATTGTGGCTCAATGTTTTTAATCTTTTTAAACATACTCTAAATGATGATAATGGTAAAATGTTATTTAACAAATGTAATTTACCTAGACATTAACAGTACTTTGTGGTCTCATAAAAGAGACTGAACTGTCATCTTTGAAATTAATGGTATTAAACAGATTATATTACTTCAAACAGGTCATATATTTAATTACTGTCTGCAGTAGGATGACTTCAGATGATTTTGCACAATATAAGGTGATCAGAAGGCATCCTGTAGCCTTTTGTAATGGTAATAACAGTTGTTAAAGGCTTCATTTTACACTTGGAATTTATGTAGTGTACTATTATTAAAATAGGCTCAAACAATGACCTATTTTAGTTTTATTAATTTTTACATTTTGGAAAGCAATTTTGGACTGTAAATCTTGTGTAAATCTTAATACCTCAGCTGAAAATGATAACACAATGTAAGAATAAAAAAAATGTTCCCAGTTGTTAAGTGTGTTTTCCTAATTGTTTGTGCCCTAAATGAATAGAACAAAAGTTATTATTCCCTGCAAACATTGCTTTTGTGGTCAGCACAATGATATTTTGAAATCTATTTTTAAGGATATTCGCGATATTTCAAGAGACTTCAAGAAGCTTCTGGAATTGTGAGGACTATCAGTACGTTTCTAGAACTGTCCAGAATTATCTAGAACTGTCTGGGCCTGTATAGAATTGTAGGTAGCTGTATAAATACAGTTAAATAGGGCCACTATAGCCCATCCTAAGAGACGGAGAGACAGGATCTACTTGATTGAGATTGAATAGTAAGTGGGCAACGGCCATCACAGACAAAGGGGAATTGACCTAGACAGACAGGTGTGAATTCAATATCTATTCA
>JAUZST010014932.1:0-10410 GCA_034779995.1 Parotocinclus haroldoi
GTGGGAGGAAACCGGAGTACCCGGAGTAAACCCATGCAGACACGGGGAGGACATGCAGACTCCACACAGAAAGGACCTAGGCCGCCCCGCCCTGGGATCGAACCCGGGACCTTCTTGCCTCCATAACCGTGCCGCCCCTGCAAACGTTTTACGTGTTTGGGTTAGTGTCCCAGTACTTTTGGTCATATCTGGGTTTGTGTCTCAGTACTTTTGGCCATATCTGGGTTTGTGTCCCAGTACTTTTGGCCATATCTGGGTTTGTGTCCCAGTACTTTTGGACATATCTGGGTTAGTGTCCCAGTACTGTTGGCCATATCTGGGTTTGTGTCCCAGTACTTTTGGCCATATCTGGGTTAGTGTCCCAGTACTTTTGGCCATATCTGGGTTAGTGTCCCAGTACTTTTGGCCATATCTGGGTTTGTGCCCCAGTATATTTGGCCTTTTTTGGATTCTTGACCCAGTAGGTTTTGTGTTTTTTGTGTTTTTGCCCGAATAGGTTTGGCCACATATGTGTCTAAGCATGTGTGTGTGTCTGTGTGTGTGTGTGTCTGTGTGTATTGTGTATTATGCGTGTGTAGTATTGTGTATTACCTTTGTGTATTGTGTATTATTTCGTGTGTATTGTGTATTACCTTTGTGTATTGTGTATTACCTTTGTGTATTGTGTATTACCTTTGTGTGTTAAGCGTGTGTATTGTGTATTACTTTTGTGTATTGTGTATTATGTGTGTGTATTGTGAATTACCTTTGTGTGTTATGCATGTGTATTGTGTATTACATTTGTGTATTATGTGTGTGTATTGTGTATTACCTTTGTGTATTGTGTATTACTTTTGTGTGTTAAGCGTGTGTATTGTGTATTACTTTTGTGTATTGTGTATTATGTGTGTGTATTGTGTATTACATTTGTGTATTATGCGTGTGTACTGTGTATTACCTTTGTGTATTGTGTATTATGCGTGTGTATTGTGTATTACCTTTGTGTATTGTGTATTATGCGTGTGTATTGTGTATTACCTTTGTGTATTATGCGTGTGTATTGTGTATTACCTTTGTGTGTTATGCGTGTGTATTGTGTATTACCTTTGTGTGTTATGCGTGTGTATTGTGTATTACATTTGTGTATTATGCGTGTGTATTGTGTATAACCTTTGTGTATTGTGTATTACCTTTGTGTATTGTGTATAACCTTTGTGTATTGTGTATTACCTTTGTGTATTGTGTATTACCTTTGTGTATTGTGTATAATCTTTGTGTATTGTGTATTACCTTTGTGTATTGTGTATAATATTTGTGTATTGTGTATTACCTTTGTGTATTATGTGTGTGTACTGTGTATAATATTTGTGTATTGTGTATTACCTTTGTGTATTATGCATGTGTATTGTGTATAACCTTTATTTATTGTGTATAATCTTTGTGAATTGTGTATAACCTTTGTGTATTGTGTATTACCTTTGTGTATTGTGTATTACAATGTGTATTGTGTATGATTGTAGTCGTTATTTACGATATGCCGTTTATAGGCTGTTCTATACATGCACATGGAAGTAGATCTCCACCCACTGTATCCCTGACAGAACAGGACGCTTGGCTTTCAGGTCCAACATCCCATATTACAGCTTTTCTGGAGTCAGGGGGCGGGGTTATCAGCTCTTAGATATTCATCTATTTTAGGGCTTTCCATTAGTTTGTCCACCCCTTGCCTATCACTGGTGGGTGACTCATTGCTCATATGCTGTGTGTCAGCAGTGAAGTGAGCGAGTATGGCAGCATTATCATACGAGGTGCGTGTCCCATTACTGGCGACATCAGCAGAGCCGTCCAAAAATATACAGACAGGCTTTGACTGAGAAAAATGAGAAAGTGAGAGAGACTAAAGGAGGAAGAAAGAAAGAGATGGACGGAGAGAAAAGAGAGGGACATGAGCGCCTCAGTGTAGAGAGCTTTTAATCGACATGGCTAAATTAGCACACGCACACACACACACACACACACACACACAGATCTCTGAGGTTCTACGTTTTAGTCCATAAAATCCACGAACAGCTTAAATACACAATGAACATGTCTGGGAAATATGACAATAAGTGATTGATTCTACAAATTACAATCAGAAAAACAGTAAATATATGAAAAAAAAATAATGAAATGAGAAAATAACGCACAGTCAGTTGCAGTCAGCGAATTGCTTTTGCCAATAAACATTCATTCCTGCAGGCCTGTGACACGTTCCAAAAAATCAGGACGGAGCAATTTGGGTCTAACCATGGGCTAATCATAATTTGGTCCAAAAGCAGCATCCATGAAAAGAGTGTTGGAGGTGTAAAGACGGGCAGAGGAACTCCAGTTTGTTTACAAATGCAGGAGAAAATGATTAAAATGTTTGAAAATAATGTTACTCAAAGAAAGATTGGAAGGGATTTCCGTATTTCCGCCTCCACAAACCGCAATATCGTTAAACGATTAAGAACCTGGACGCATGTCGGTGCATAAAGGCTAAGGGTTCAAGCCTAATCTGAAGAGGGGTGATCTCTCTGCCCTCCCTCAGACGGCAGTGCGTAGAGAACGGTCGTTGATCGGTATCTGATAGGAGCGCGTGGGTAAGGGATTACTTTATCCAACCTTTATCAAGCTCTACAATACAGAGTTACGTTCATAAATACCGCTTAAAACTTTACTGTACCAAAAACAAGCCTCGTGTTATAACCTGGTAAAGAAGCTCCGCCCACTTCTCTGTGCTCTGAGGCATCTAGGATGGACCATCACCACGGAAACAGGGATTTTGCTCAGACCAATCAGGATTCCAGATCTCTCTGGACCAAAGACCACCAAAGGGACCTCCCAGCTGTTATGTGGCTCTGTCGTGGTACGGGGTCGGGTCCGGGCCCTTGGCAAAGGTCATATACACTTCTGTGAGGCAGCATTAATGCAGAAAGAGATTTTAAAGAAACATAAGCTGCCTTCAGGACGTCATCTTGCACGGGGACGTCCATGCGCTTTCAGCCATACACTGCCAAAAGCACAATCACAGCTACAAGTTGGCCTTTTTTAAGGAGGGGCGATAAATGGAGGGGATCATCACCACAGTGCTAGAACAGTAACTGGACTCCTTGTTTTGCTCCATGTTTTTTTGTTTATTGGGTTTTTGTGGTCATTTTGTGGTTCTATATACTCCTTTGTGCTTTCTTGTGGGTTTTTTTGTACTTCTTTCCATTTTTGGAAAGGTGTGAGGATCAGGCCGCAGGGAGGCGCAATACCAAACCTTTACTGAAACAGGTACAATTTTCCACACCCGTTTTTGTTTAATAGCCGTTTTATCTTTGCATTTGATCCTTTTAGTCTTACATCTGTTAGTATTCCAGCCTGATGTTGGTAATATGTCAAGTTTGTCGTCAATACTAAAGGCCTCGGTTTGACTTAATTACCGTTATGTTCCATGGCAACAGTTTCCTATGCTCGTGCCAGGGAAACATTTTATCATCCTAGTGCAGTGCCCTTATTTTAAAGGGAGGCTTACAGAGGATTGTATTGCAAAGTCAATAAACTAAAGAAGTTACTCTTATTGGATCAGAATTTTTATTACTTAGATTTTTTATTAATACTTTAAATGATTTTAATCTCTGCAGATATGAATAACTAGAGATTATTAATCAATACTTATTATTATTATTATTATTATTATTATTATTATTATTATTATTATTGTTATTATTATTATGGCTTTAGTCCCAGAGAGACCGGGTGCTGCTGCCTGTGTGGAATTAACATGTTCTCCTTGAGACAGTGTGCATTTTTATGGGTATTCCAGTACCCCGAGTGCTCATCCCACATTCAAAAGGCATTTATTAGGTTAGGTGGTGTCTCTAAAGTGACCCCGTGTGCAATGGACCGGCTTTTGGGAGTGAAACATGTACTTCAGCTCTTAAACTCCTGTAACGTAAATTTAGAGTGTGAAATGTTTTGAATTTACGAAGGTGATTCAGTCTTAATGAACTACCCCTCCAGACTGCCAGGGGGCGACATCGACCGAATAGTGAGCAGGACTACTTCGCTTTCATGCACACCTGAACCTGATTTTCCCGAATTGTATTTAAGGTAGTGTTTGCTTGTTTTGATGTTTTTGCTGGTTCGTTTTGGGTAAGTACTGAGCTATTATGTGCGTTTGTGCTTGGTTTTGGTTTTGGTTTTGGTTTTGGTTTGTTTGTCATTTTGTGGTTATTTGTTCTCCTTTGTGCTTTTTGTGGGTTTGTTTATACTTCTTTACAAATTTTGTGGTTATTTGGTTTCCTTTGTGCTTTTTTGTGGGTTTGTTTGTACTTCTTTACAAATTTTGTGGTTATTTGTTCTCCTTTGTGCTTTTTTGTGGGATGGTTTGTACTTCTTTACATATTTTGTGGTTATTTGTTCTCCTTTGTGCTTTTTGTCGGTTTGTTTGTACTTCTTTACAAATTTTGTGGTTATTTGTTCTCCTTTGTGCTTTTTTTGTGGGTTTGTTTGTACTTCTTGACATATTTTGTGGTCGTTTGTTCTCCTTTGTGCTTTTTTGTGGGTTTGTTTGTACTTTACATATTTTGTGGTTGTTTGTTCTGCTTTGTGCTTTTTTTTGTGGGTTTGTTTGTACTTCTTTACCTATTTTGTGGTTATTTGTTCTCTGTTGTGCTTTTTTGTGGGTTTGTTTGTACTTCTTTACATATTTTGTGGTCGTTTGTTCTCCTTTGTGCTTTTTTGTGGGTTTGTTTGTACTTCTTTACATATTTTGTGGTTGTTTGTTCTCCTTAGTCTAGTGTTCAAACTCGGACCTGCTTATGTTGGCACAGTTGGCTCATGCTCAGTGAGCACATATGCCATATGTTTTATGTTATTTTTAATTTTAACTTCAAGTGCACGATTGAAGTGCCAGGAGACAAAATACAGACACCACCAGCGTCCCAGTCTACACTGTTCGATTTAATCCTCACTCACATGGTGGAGATTTGGTTTTAAAGAGAAGCATAACGCTCAAAAGAAAACCAGCTACCATTAAATACAGCTTATAAGTGAACTTTTTATCACTGTCTGTGATGACTGATTAGGACAAACTTTAGGAGTCGGGTGTTCAGGAGAGACTTAAATGGGCCGAGGTTGCAGCAAAAAAGAGCGAAGATGAGATGGCATGAAAAGATACAGATACATGGCAAAAGCATCGTTATACTTATTGTTATGGGCAAACTCTCCGAAATTGTTGAGATGTAATATTTGTCAATAGTAGATAGGTACACCTCATTTAACATCGACTAGAAAATGGGGGAGCATGTCGAAACTGAGAAACGAGCGCGTTTAACTTTGGATGCCGTTACAGAGACGTGGTTCTTCTTGAGCTGATTGTTCCTTCCTGCTGCTGCCTCAGCTTTGCACCACTAACAAATGCATTCCTAAATAGAAACGGCAACTGTAAATCAGCCGAGTGGTACCACGGGCTCTCATCAGGACAGAGCAAACGTCACTCAGCATTCAGTCTGCTCACGCTGACGCCGCATGTGTTTAAGAGAACCTTCTGTACCAGAGCATGGGCTGTTATGTCTGTCAGTCTGTCAGCTGCTGCATTACAGCGCCTAACGTACATAGTAAGATATTATATGGGTTAAACAATGTAGTCCATGGATGAATCGGTGAAGGCGTGTTCATGTCTGGCTCCATAAGACTCCCACGTAGGCGTAACTGACATTATTTGGTTTAGGTCGGATGCTGGAAAAGGCTGCGCTCCCTGCCAGTGTAGCAGTGGGCCCCACCCAACCCTGCAATAGACTGGCGCTCCGTTCGGGCGGCATCATTACCTGCAGAAAAATGGCAGGATTGGCTCTACCCTTATGTCCACACAGGGCCCTGAATTATTATTATTATTATTATTTATTTTTTTTTTGAAGTACGATATTGACATGACTAGCACAGATAAACAGTCCTTTTTAATCACATGTCCCTCTGGTGCACATTAACACAGATGTAGCTACATCATAAGCATACCACACACACACACACACACACACACACACACACACACAGAGACTTTGAATGCAGTCGACTGTGTCATAACGGTGATGAGATACAGGCATCATTTCCGCTGTCACACCAAGGCGAGCGGCTCATAGAAAATGAGCACTGTGACAAGAACATGATTATACACCTGCGGGTGAATGGCAGCAATTTTTCAAGGCTCCGTTTTATTACACTTTACCTAAATTCACCTGCCACTCAAGGAATATGACAAATGAGGTACTTTGGGGTACTTTTCTATCTAAGCAGGAGGGTCCGGTAGATTTTCATTTTCATAACTCGTTTTTTTTTTCTTCCCCTCGCTGTTGTACGCAATTAAAATTGATTCTGAAGACGCCCTTGTTTGATTATACCTAGTTGACGAGACTGTATTTTGCGGTTGCCGCACCGCTCCAGAGATCCCCCGTTCCGTCCTTATCTGGGACTCGGGGTGTCTGTGTGAAGTTTGGAAGTTCTCCCTGTGGGTTTATCCTCGGTTCTCCAGACCCACGTATTAAAGACGTGCCTTGGGTTCATTGTTCGTTCTTAGGTTCCGAGTTGGCCTGGTGTGAAAGTATCTGAATCAGTGTCAATATGAAGTTCCTCCGGTCATGTGATGCTGATGCAATGTTTATTCATTCGTTCATTATCTTCGAACGGGGTCGTGGGCCAGACGGTGCCCACCCGGCACCTCAAGGGCACGAACAACCCTAGACGGGGGGTGCCAATCCATCGTAGGGCGCTCACACACACACACACGCACGCACACGCACACGCACCCAATCAAACACTAGGGGCTAATTTAGAGACGCTAATTAACCTGACACGTCTTTTGACTGTGGGAGGAAACTGGAGTAAACCCCTGCAGACACAGGAAGGACCCTGACCGCTCCACCCTGGGATTGAACCCGGGACCTTCTTTCTGAGACAGCGGTACACCTCCCCCCCGCCACCCCCCCCAATCTCACAAAAACGAGGGGATATTTATAAATGATTGTAAAGAGGATCCTGTAAGAGCCACTGGATAATCTGATCCCGTCACTGTCAGGGCGTTTTGACCCTCTTGGGTGACCATTCACCCTAAGGAACACAATATGGGGGCACCCTGGTCCAGTTTAACATCCTTCCGTTCACCCCCATGAATATATCACTCACTACTCAATCGCCATAATTAAGTTCACATCTCATTTGCTTAATCAAACAACTTTCCTTGAGTTTTCATTTGCCGTTCTGATCACTTTGTTTAATGAAAAAAAAAAAAAAAAACCCAGAATGCTTCTTTTTTTCATCACTTCACATTCACTTTGTGGGGACTGTGGTGGCCTAGCGGTTAAGGTGCTTGACTACGGACCAGAAGGTTCAGGGTTCAAATCCCACCTGTGCCAAGCTGCCACAGTTGGGTCCCTGAGCAAGGCCCTTAACCCACAAGTGCTTGGATTGTAAGACCGTATGAATTGTGGGTCGCTCTGGATAAGGGCGTCTCCTAAATGACGTAAATGTGAATTTTGATATCATCATACAATACTACATGTATCATAATGGTCAATCACAGAATAAAGCCATTTTGCAGCAGCTCCTTTGACTCAGCTGTTTTTTATGTTATTAACAGACACTGTAGTAACCATGGATACATGATATTGTAAAACCAAGCACTAGTCTGCTTGTACTTTAGTCTGTCTTGACACTATAATTGAGAGGTCTTGTCTTGGTCTTGACCTCATTTGGACCTGCTTTCATCTCGGTCCCGGGGTCTGTCTGTCTGTCTGTCTGTCTGTCTGTCTGTCTGTCTGTCTGTCTGTCAGCTAATGTTAATTATAAGCAGATTTTTTTTTTCTATTGATAGCCTAAATGTAATGCATAATTTTTTTTAACTCTACCTTTACCAAGATATTTTGTATTTTGAAGATGCCCCTTGTGTATTTGCCTTCCAGTAGCGTTGCTCACCTGTCGGATTTGTTGTGGCTCCGATGCCCTCTTTTCCCAGAACGCTTACATAAGGCAGAGGCGCAGACAGGGAGAGCGAGCGAGGGAGTTATTTTAGGCCACAGGTGGACACGGAGGGGCAAAACGATGCATCAGGATTCAGATAACCCAGCAATTCCGAGGCCAGACGTGCTCCATCTCTCTAAACCTGCGCACATGCACTTTTAGTCTGCCAGGCTTAACCCGTTTCTCCTCCTCATGTTACTTTGTGATGCAGAGCTTTACTGAAGCTGTGGGAGGGCAGTGGTGCTAAGGATGAATCGGAATAAATCTCTCATGCCCGGCTGTTTGGGGGGGAGGGGGGGGGTGGTTGTGTTACTTATTATTTAACACAACATGCACAAATCCTATTTTAACCTACCGAACATACAGTTTCCTTTCGGGATTTAGGAAATAAAACCTTTATGGGTCTGAATATTTAATGGGAGATTCCCCATATAGTTCTCTGCCATAGTTAATGGCTAAACACTCGACGTAAGAAGCCACACCGGGGTGTCTGATGCCACAGAAACCATTAACACTAATGAAAATGCTCAAGGACGCAGCAGTGTTAAAATCTTTTTTTTATACAGCGTGTTTTGTTTTTTTTTCTCCCCCTGTGTGGAAGAGCTCTGTAAATAAGCGCTATAAAGCGATTACACAGCGACGCTTATTAAAACGTGACGTGTTGTGTCAGAGCCTCAAGCTCGACGTAGAATTTACCGATAATGCAGCCAGCTTGGCACTGCCGGGGCTTTAAACCTATATTTTGTGCCACTATGTTGTTACTGCAGAGATCAAGCAACACATTATTACATTAAATTCTGTGCTTAATGTTACTATCAATACAAACTGAACTATTTCAGGTAACATCTAGGCCACCCATGGAGGACGGGTCCCTTTTTAAGTCTTGGTCCTGCCAAGGTTTCTTTCTACATCCTGGGAGTTTTTTCCTTGCCACGTCGCCCTAGGCTTGCTTAATTTGGGATTGGCCTTTTGAGACTATATAATATTATAAAGCTGCTTTGAGGCAATGACACATCGTATAAAGGCCTATAGAAATCCATTTGACTTTGAGGAATCATGTCTGTGTAAGGTTGGCGCGGACGGGTGGCGCGGACGGGTGGCGCGGGCGGTTGGTTGCGGGCGGTTGGCATGGCCGACGCACAGCTCCGGAAATCTAGTGGGAGTTGTGACCTTATTCCTATTGTCAGTGTTATTTTAATATCTTACTTAAAATACCATAAAGAAAATGACTTATTCAGGGTTAAGACCAATATTTCTTTACTTTTGAAAAAGTACAGTTTAGTGGATATTGATATTACAATGTTTGTAAATGAAACTTAATTAATTAATTCCACTGACCACCCTTTTATGTTTCTACACTCCGGACAGCCATAGGGTAACGTTTTACCAATATCTTTGTGACAGTTTTGGGAAGCTCTGCTGCTTGTAATTCTTCTCACAGTTTGTGTCCCAACAAATTGAACTAATCATTTGTAGTTCTTCTTATTGTTTCCAGGGAATAGCGTGTGCAGATAAAAGATAAGACGTATGGCTGTTCGTGCTCAAATTGTACAATCCTGAGTTAAATAATTGCAGATTGATCCAGATAATCAGATTCAATTCCACAGAGTTAAAAGTTGAATGAGATGCAGCTACTAACGAACCGTAACTCATTTACTAGTTGAAAGGTTTTGCTGTGTTGCATATCCTTGTCAAAGTACAGATTTTATGCGGTATATGGCTGAAATATGTAGACATCCCTCCTAATTAGTGACACTAACAAGCTGATAACATAAAGCGGAGAAAGTATTGAATCTCCGTAGATAAACACAGCTTAGTGTCTCTCAATGTTGCCGCCATTCCAATAAGTCAGTTCATTGATTTTCTGACCTAAAACAAAGTCCTTAAAGATCTTGATGGAAAACTTGACTGGCACGACTTCTTCAGGCGTCTCTGCAATGAATTGCAATTAACTTTGGGCTAATTATGAACTGGGGCGTCCTGTGGGTAATCTGGTGTCCTCACTCAGTCCAAAGCTGTTAGGTTAATTGGGTGCTCTAAACTGGCCCAATATGAATGGGACATGGTAGTATTTATCTTGTCATTGAATAGCCATTGATCTTGAATGAACGGAATAAATATCGTTTAGGATTTCATTGTTTTTGCTTTTATTGATACCAGATACAAACTGTGATTTTAAACTGTGTTTTATCCACGCGGGGTCACGGGCCAGCCGGTGCCCACCTGGCTACTCTAGGCGCAAGGGCAGGAACGACATTAGGCGGGATGCCAATCATTCATAGGGCACACACTAAGGGCCGCTTTTTAGAGGCACCAATTAACCTAACACGCTTGTCTTTGGACTGTGGGAGGAAACCGGAGTACCCGGAGTAAACCCACGCAGACACGGGGAGGACATGCAGACTCCAC
>JAUZST010014933.1:0-10409 GCA_034779995.1 Parotocinclus haroldoi
TACTTAACACTCCATACATCACTCTCGTATCACACATGCTCCGTCCGTACCGAGCTTCCAGCACCTCATATCCTACATACTGAGTATAAACAACAGCTATTTACTATAAATCCTAATATTATATCATTTATAACATTCCTTTATTGTTAGAACTCATATTTTTAAATACATTTCTATAAATTGTGATTTTTTTTTAATGTAAAAGTTCCGCAAAAACACGCGAAACAGCCTAAATCCGCGATATATTTTTTTCATTAATATTTTTTGAAAACCTGCGATGCACCGAGCCCGCGAAAGGTGAACCGCCAAGAGGCGAGGGAACGCTGTATATTTGATTCACCTTGTGGAGAATGTGCATGTTCTCCCTGTTCCCTCCTTTCTGTGTGGAGTCCCCATGTCCTCCCCATGTCTGCATGGGTTTACTCCGCCTCCCTTACTCACCCCTCCACGACCCTGAACTGGATAAAGAAGCTATAGAAAGTGACTGAACGAACTTAAGTGGTTTGTGTTTTACTGCTGTAGTGAAACGGTTTCGTATCGTGGTGCAATTAGGGCAGTACTTAACAGCATCTGGAAATCTGTGTAGCGTCTACGTTTTAGTAAGCCGTGATAAAAAGAACAGGAGTTACTGGGGTATGAAATCATCATAAAGCAAATAACTACACCATCATCTATGGATTAAAGAGATATTCTGATTGAACGCGAGGATAAAAAGCAGGCCGTCGGGCATTTGTGCTTCCAACCAGCAGCATGTACTGGGGTAATAAAAGGCGAGCTCAGGTGCAGCAGCAGAAATGGGACTGCTTCTATTTGATTACAGTATGTATGAGTGAGCAGGAGCCTTGTCACTTCTCCACATATCATCCACCCCGAGAGCAGCAAATGCAGAAAGCCAGTCTGACAAAGAGGTCAATATAGTTGTGCGATAAAAAAAAAAAAAAAAAAAACGAATCTACAAGATCTGTCAGGAACCATAAACATCAAGAGTAATGACCTCTCTGTTCAACTAATACATCAGATCTAACGCGGTGCTCTTCTCCCCGGTGTCAGCCATAAACGCCTACGCCGAGGCTCACATTTAAGTTCGCTCTCTGGGCAAACTTAACATCTCGTCATTTAGGAAAACAGAGAGAAAGGCATCGGGCCGGGGTTCCTCGAACCTTCGCGCGTGTCTGTAGGTATGAACTGTAGCGTTTGGAACACAGCTCTTCTTCCCTGACTGAACGCTGGCAGAGGTCGGCATCGGGTTTCCAGCACTCGCGTGCTTATTAAGCCCTGTGTTTGTGTTGTTGTTGCTTTTGTTATTTGATATCTGATTTGCATCGGCATGGCAGCTGGTGAGCATCTACCTGCTCATGCTGATCCCCTCACCCCTCTGCACTCTACAGTCCAGGTTTACTTTCAGTTACTTTCTCTTTTTACGCAATCACTTTCTCTCCACTTTTGATAATAATGAAGAAATTGCAGGGTGGCACGATGGCTCCGTCAAGAAGGTCCCGGGTTCAATCCCAGAGTGGACCAGTCTGCATGTCCTCCCCGTGTCTACCTGGGTTTACTCCGGTTACCTCCCACAGTCCAAAGACTTGTGCGTTAGGTTAATTAGTGTCTAAAAAGTGGCCCTTAGCGTGTGTGAGTGCGTGTGATGGATTGGTGTCCTGCCCTTGTGCCCAGACTTGCCGGGTGGGCACCGGCTGGCCCGTGCGGATTAAGCGGAAGATAATGCATGGATGGATGGATGGATGGATGGATGGATGGATGGATGGATAACTGGATGACATAACATTAAAAGCGAATTTAACTGAACTTGACTTCACAGCATACTGGTGAGATCACAGTTATACTCATACAGCTGCATCACTGAAAAAAAAACACACTCACAGCCACTTTATTAGGTACACCTGTTCTTAATTAAATATGTAATCAGCCAATCACATGGCAGCAAACCAAGCATTTATACTTGTAGACACAATACAAAGTGAGCATCAGAATGGACAGGAAAGGTAACAGTAACTTCAATAAACACACATAAGAGAATCTCTGAACACGTAACATGTTAAACCTTGAAGCAGATGGGCCACAGCAGCAGAACCACTACCTGAACAGCCACCTGAGGATACAATTCACTACAGGCTTACTGAAATAGGAATTCGGCGTAAACAACATGAAGGCATGGACCAAATCCTGCCTCGTATCAGCAGTTCATGATGCTGCTGGTGGTGTAATGGTGTGAGGGATATTTCCCTGGCAGACTCTGCAACCCTTAGCACCAACTGAGCATTGTTTAAAGCCCTACCGGAGTATTGTTTCTGACCATGTGCATCCCTTTATGATCACAGTGACGCAGACAAGCAGAGGTGGGAGTAAAAGAGCAGAATTCATTCACAAACACCAACACACAGCCAAGAACACAGGCACACGCCAACACACCCAAACACAGGTTCAGCAACTAGCTAACAAACCCATGCTGTGCAGAAATGAAATGTCTGAGGGAGCGGGTCTGTCTGGGGATCATCCCCCGCGCTGCCACAGAAGCCTGTTCTCCGGAATAAGGAATCTCGAGGATGGGTTTTTCTTAATTGTGACTGAACTGTTCTTTTAACCTGCAACAGTTAATTTTGATTTGTTTCAGTTTGTCTTTGGTTAATTAAAATCTAAAACGGGCTGCCTTTAATGAGAGCCACTGAAATGAGGTGAATTAAAGCACGGGAACTCATTTCCAGCTCGATTAATTACTTTTCAATCAAAACACAGTTATTATTAGAGTTCTAATCTAGAGGCTCACCATCTGGAGAAAACATGAAACACAAGCATGATCCTGCTCGCTCTCTTTACTTCCATCTTAATTTGAGGAACACAGGCGGATAATTAAGCGGAACCTCCTGGAAAATCGAGCATTTCATCCGTTATGAAACACGACGCGTTACTGACGGCGCGGGATGCTGTGCCTGTTCGGAGCTACGACGCTAAATTCAATTGCTAAGTGCTGCGTTTTTGATCCGATTGGCAGAAACGAGGATTTAGCAAAGATAAAGGAGAACCAGAAGCCTTTCGTCTCGGTTCACACGTCCTCAGTTACAGAGCGGCTCTGTTACTCCAGAAGACTCTCGCTTTCAGGAGTGTGTTTACATGCGCATGATGTCAGTAAACAGACCAACAAGTTCACACGCCACGGGAGTAATCAGATCATGGGAAAGCTCCGAGTTAACATGACTCAAAAGTAAGTAATCAGATTTCTAATTTGCAGCCGGCCAATAATCTCACAGAAAGACAGGACAAACTTCAAAAGGTAACGTCAGGTAATGCAAGTCTGTCTTCCAGAGTCACCAAAGTGTACGATAACTGTTTTTTATTTGTTTGTTTATTTATTTAATTCGTGGAAGGTCACGTCCCGCGAGAAACAATGCACCAACTTCAAAGGGGAAAAGCCCTAGCAAAGTCAAGTCGTTGAAATAAGTGGACCTGGTTTAGTTTTCGTGCATGCACAGACTGAGAAGACTGCCTGAAATCAGGAAAGTGGTATAACATGCCATGAGAAATGGGATTACTGAGTAAAAATTCAGATTAATCTTAATCTGATTGCTAGATCAAAGTATGCCGTTAACATGACCACTTGAATAATCAGATATCAGGGTGCAGCACTGCTGATAAATGAACACACTGTTCTGGTACCAGCTCCAGTACCACACTTAGATCCCTTTACTGGTTTTCATCAACAGAAACCGGTCCCCACCATGGCCGGGCCACACCAGAGTGCAGTAACTCCCTCCATCATTTAGTTATCAGGAGACGATGCCTCCGAGGACTTCAAAATCTCAAATCTTTTATATTATTTACTTTAATTGTTATTATTTACTTATTTTGACTATTAATACAAAAGTAACTATTTCTGTAAACATCTAGGCCACCCACGGAGGTCGGGTCCTGGTCCTCCATTTTTTGAATCTTGGTCCTCCCAAGGTTCCTTCCTTCTACATTAAGGAAGTTTTTCCTTGCCACCGTCACCCTAGGCTTGCTCAATTTGGGATTGGCCTTTCAAGATCATATAATATTGAGGCATAGTTTAGACAAAGCTCCATTTTTAAAAAGCACTATGTAAAGAAATCTGACTTTGGAAAATCCGGCCAAAATTATGATATTCAGGAAAGCTTCTATAAACAGCTTAATCTTAATTACTACTTAACACAATAATTTTCGTACACAAAATACAAATGTATGTAATACGAAATAATTATTTTCACTATTTTACGATTCGGTTCAGTTCAGATGCAGTGGCTGTGAAACAGGTCGCTGGGTGAAATGGAGGTTACCTTAGTGACATTGCTTTAGTCAAATGATCCTCCCAAAAACCGCATGCAAATGATACATTAAATTGTTGCTGTCACTTAAAGAACACTACCATCTACACGGCATCCAAATCCTGAATCTTTTACATATCACTCCCTCCAGGAAACGCACAGCACCGTGTTATAACACACATTAACAATCACACCCACACCGAAGAACCAAAGTAAAAACATGTATGATGGAATATAAACACAGATAAATGTTAACCTCGCTGGCTGCACACAACTACGAGGGAATGAGTTTACTTAAAGAAGCACGTTTCCAGAACAGGCGAAGCAATATCAGTTGTAAACACGTTTCTACATCCAGCCGATGTAGCTAAAGAAAGCGAGAGGCTAAACGCACAGCAGTTAAATGACGAGCACTTGATACTTTCAGGTATAGGCCGGTTAAGCCGGCACGACGCCATTTAGTTTTAGGCAGAGTAATAATATAATTACTCCAATGCAAAATAAATCAACATTCATGAAAATAAATGAAACGAAAAATAGGTAAACAAAATGTAAACTAGGGAAACAAATGGGAATACTTCTATTCACGGCACTGAAAATACACATGGTGAAAAAAAAAAATAATTAGTCCAGAAGCAAAGTTCGACGTCGATAGACATTTTTATTTCCTATTATAATTTGTTACAATTGTTAAGACCTCCGTCATTAATTCAGATTCAGAATTCAGAAACTTTATTTATCCCCTAGGGGCAATCGAAGAACAATAAAGCGACGCGACGTCGACCCGATGGCTGTTAAAGTTCGTTTTACTGCAGAGGTTGTGTTATTTAATCAGTTGTACTCAAAGGTTTGACTATAGAGTTGAACATTTTACAAACTTTAGCGATTTAAACAAACACAGTAAGCGGAATATTCAGGCAGATTTGAGCTGGATACAGGATTAGAAGTTTCCACTCTGACTTTGTTTACATTACATACTGATTGGATTTGCTATTTAACAGGACACAGAGCTATTAAAGAGCCTTTTAACCTTATCTACCACGTCGCCATGGTTACAAATCACCTGCTAAACAAACATAACTATGTAAATAGCTGATGTATTTGTCAGTAGGTTGACATGCAAAGCAGAAAAGCAGAGCGGGTTTTAGTGCAGCCGTGGACAGACTCGGTGTGATTTGATTAAATAATGGTTCTTACAAAGAAAAAAAAAGTTACAGTAGGCTTGTTTAGTACAAAAACAACAATCAAAGCATGGCAGTAAGTGCAGTAATCATGCAGTCTTGAATGCATTTTCCAAAAAGCAACAAAGACATTATCGGTTCTCGTCGATTCAACCGTTGAAACTTGTACGTTTTACCAGCGTCTTAAACTCAATTTTATTCTTCTGTTCTGTGTTTTAACCCTGACATGGTCCGTCATCGACAGACCGGTCTCATCTCCCTTAAACATTAAAAATACCTAGTGGTGGCCTAGTGGTTACGGTCTATGGACCAGAAGGTCCAGGGTTCAAATCCCACCTCTGCCCTGAGCAAGGCCCTTAACCCACAATTGCTTAGATTGTAAGTCATTCTGGCGTCTGCTAAATGACATAAACATAAATGTAAATACATGTAAAGATCGACCCGGCTGGAAGGCATGCTGGATTCGAACCCAGGTCTCTGTGTCAATGGGTTTGAAGGTGAGAAGGTTGTATCACTTGAGCGACTTTTTGGCTTTGGAAGATGGAGCTGTGTGTGAGTCAATCAAAGTCGCTTTCAACTTCAGTAGCTCGTCCTGATCATGTCTGCGTAGCTAAACGCACCATGTGATTCGCTGATTCCAATGAGAGATTTGCGTTAAAGAGCGGTTGAAAGGGTGTACCTAATAAAGTGGCCGGTGAGGGCATATTTGTCTCGCTCTCGGTGTGCTCTTTACGTTTGTTTGTGTAGTTTTCTTAGCCTGTGTGTAATTACAATTGGGCAGCTGGTCCATATTTACATTGAGGTCATATATTTGCTTGTGTGTGCGTGAGTGTGCGTCTTTCTATAGGAACAACTCCAGCTGCTTCCAGCAATAAAACAGCCGTGTGTGGATATAATGACATGACACACTATTTTCCTTTAACTGAATACACGACATGTATGTGAGTAACTTACCAGACTGCTTTCAGTGCAAAACGGAAGGTTAGGATCCCAAAAGTCCACATGTGTGATGAGACCTACTGATTTAGGGAAATTTCGATGTTGTTGTATCAGAAATGTCTACATGCTGCAAAACTGAGGAGCTTTAAAACGACTCACTTAAACTGTGTGTAAAAAAAAAAACAGAAAACAAACCCGAATAGTAATGAGTAGGGGTGTGTCGTACCATATCATTCACAATAACGCCGTTATAATCTCCACTTTTACGATATAAAACTTATCGGGATATTCCGATGTCTTTGCGTAACGACGTACTGGATTTACACAGAGAAAGGAGTACTTCCGTTATGTGACGTTTGTCCCAAAAAGGGGAGCGACTTCGGTAGTGTGGAGGTGGTTTTGGTACAAAATATCAGATGTGCAAAAAAAACTACAGTGATACGTAAGCTACGCAAAAGGTCTGCAACAACAAAAGGAGAAAACGCATCTAATCTGTTCCAGAACTTTACAGTATCAAATATATTTTGTTTCAGTTGTATGTTGTTGAAATACATCGTCAAATATATCGTTACCGCAACAGTCCCCTAAAATATTGTCATATTACTTTAGGGCCACATCGCCCACCCCTAGTAATAAGGGTATTGTAATCTAACAGGTAAGCTTTCCAAATGTAAACGAGGTCAGTGATGAGGAAACTGAAGATCTGACAAGAAAACAACATGACAATGTTGTTATAGAAATCAATATTAATAAACAAGAACAACATTTGCTGGAGTTTTTAAACACCTCAGTATGACTTCTGGACTGAAAAAAAGCCACCAGCATCCCGTAATCAGCGAACACAAATTGTACAACAACAGATGAACTCCTGGCTCTGGCTTTACATCTGCAAGGGGGAGCAATAATGTTTACTCCTAACCAAATATCAGCTCGTTTCTGTGAGCAGTGTACATGCGTCTAATAACAGCGTTTAAAACTCCAGCAGCACTGCTACGTCTGATCCAAATCGCACCAGCTCAGCACACACTCATCACACTCGACACACCATCAACTCATCAGAGTCACTGCGGTGCTGAGAACGAGCCTACAATATACAGCTCACAAAAATTAGGGGATACTACTAAATTTGATCCCTCCTAATGAAATGACCCCATAGTTTTGTGTGCAGTGCAGTACCTGATCTGTGCATGTAGCATGTAGAAAACAGATACACTACAGACTGTAATTATAGACCTACAAAGTGGACAACGAGTCTAAAAGCATGGAGGTGTACCTAATAAAGTGGCCTGCGTGTGTATAAAGTTCAGATTCAGTTATGAAATGTCTCACCTGACTATGGAAACTGCACAGCAAAATTAGCACATAAACTTATTTGGCTTCTTTAACATTGCTATCGGCATCAGTGGCCATCTTAGCGACACACGCAAGGTTATATCCATACACAAGTTCATCTCAACACCAGTATATATATATATATACACACACACACATACATATATACATATATACATAAATACATACATATATACATACATACATGCATACATACACACACACACACACACACACACACACACACACACATATACACACACACACATATACACACACACACATATACACACACACACACATACACACACACACACATACACACATACACACACACACACATACACACACACACACATACACACATACATACACACATACATACACACACACACACATACACACACACACACACACACACATACATACACACATACATACACACATACATACACACACACACACATACACACACACGGGACACTTTAGAGACACCAATTAACTTAACACGCATGTCTTTGGACTGTGGGAGAAAGCAGACATGGGGAGGACAGGCAGACTTCATATTAAAATGGACCGTTCCACCCTGGGATTAAACCTGGGACCTTCTTGCTACCCACCTTTTTATTTCATTATGTTATCTACTTTCCCTGCTCTGTGATCAGGTACTGTCCCCTTAAGAACACGCGGCTCTGCCCCGTCCATTCAGCAACACAGAAACAACATAGATCAGAACTCAAACTCTGAACTGCCAGTACAGTCGTACGGACATCATTTGGATTGAGAGAAGACTACAAAACTCACACACAGGCACACACAGGCACACACAGGCACACACAGGCACACACAGGCACACACAGATTCACCTTGCCAGCCAGTGGGACACCTGCAGGTGAAGGATTTGTAATCGAGCGTTGGCTGACACATGCCTCCCCTCTGACAGGGCTCAGAAGCGCAGGGATTCAGTTCTACCTTACAGTCTCTCCCTGTGAATGAAGGAACCGATCAGTAATTGCAATCCTGCAATTTGGCTGATTTCTTGAAAGGCACTGTAACGAGGGGGCGTGCCCCTGACTTTAAACTGTATCTCAAATGAGGCTTGGATCCCCGAGACTGGGCACTATATGGGGTGCAGTGGTTGGACTTGAACGGTGCCTGGTGAGCCGGGGGAGGTGCTGGGGTATTCAGACTCACCCTGTAGCTTAGTTCAAAGCTTGTAAATGACTGATTCTGTTCAGCTGTTCTGAGCTGTTCTGAATGACCCTCCCCCGCCGTGCTGCAGCGTGTTTACCTGTGTAAGGCAGAGAGCACTGGCAGGTGTAGCTGTTCACGCCATCGATGCAGGTTCCCCGGTTCATACACGGACTCGACTCACACTCGTTAATGTTTATCTCACAGTTCAAACCTGTGTGGGGGGAAACAAAGGCGAAAGATAAACCCTTTGCATGTGAAATATCAGTCGTGACATTGAACCCACTGCCTGCGTGCCGCCCTGATCCTGGTCCTGGTTCCAGACTGAAAAAAAAAAATCTCCACCCAAACAATAATTCAGTTCAACCAACAGCTAATACTACACTTCTCCCAAAACACAAGGGGATATTTTCATTACCGCTACCGTCCATGATGAAGCAGACAATATGACCTGTGACTCGCCCGAGTGTCCTAAGGTATTTGACTCGCCCTGTGACTTTTGACTGAGTTGTACAATTGAAGGTCCCTTTCTGAGTCTTGATCCGCCCTAGGTTTCTTCTTCAGCACCTTTATGGAGTTTTTTCTTTCCACTGTCACCCTAGGCTTTCTCAATTTGGGATTGACCTTGGATAATAGAAGACAATCTAAAATAATAAAGCTGCTTTGAGACTATGCTCCATTGCCTGATAAAAATCGATCTGATTTTCTAAATATTAGCTACATTCCTTTTCAGTATTGTCGAAATGTCTCACGTTTTCCAAGAAGAACACAAAAACAGAAGATTAAAAAGTAAGCATGGTCACAGAACCTGCTACGTTCTCTACTGTTGCTCCTAGTTACAGCAGCTGTTACAGCAGTAGTGCTTCTTGTACTGACATGGCAAAGCCACGCTTGAGTAAATTACTGTTTTAAAATCTGTGATTACAGAATAAAAAGAACAGAAGATGCTCCATGTGAAGTAGAAGGAAAGATCATTATGTAAAACACAAACGCCTAACATCAGGTTACATAACATCCCGGCTTAAGAATTGACAAAGTCGAGCTCATTAGCGTCGCCGCTCCAGTGCAAAACACACGACAGTCACGTTAGCTGAATACACATTAAACTCTGGAGTAATCTGAAAGCTGTGTACGTGCAAATGTTTTTATTCATTTTAAACTTTGCTATACTTGTTAGAAACGTGTAAAAACCAACCGACTAAAAAAAACAACTACGTACTCTTTTTCTCTGAGACGCTCAGAAACTCACCGGTGAAGCCACGCAGGCACTTGCAGGTGTAGCTGTTCACGCCGTCTTTGCAGGCTCCTCCATGCTGGCACGGGCTGGAATCGCATTCATCCTTCTCCAGCTCACAGTTCTGACCCTTGTAGCCAGGAGCACACACACAGCGGTACCTGCACGCGCACACACACACACACACACACACACACACACACACACACACACACACACACACACACACACACACAC
>JAUZST010014934.1:0-10409 GCA_034779995.1 Parotocinclus haroldoi
ATTTGCTATGTTGCATGTTTTGAGTGGCATAAAACTGCGAATGATTAAAATATGAACACTAAACGCTGGAAATCTCCACCTCAGGCTCTTTAAAAAAGTAGAGAATAATAAGCAACAAAATTGTCTGACTCAGCCAGGCTGCTGAATGAGAACAGAGAGAATCTCATTCAAGACAGAAAGATTCCCTGATACAGTCACATTCACGACAGGCTCCTTTGATAAATACAACCCACTGCTAATGGCTATTTGCTGATTTGCTGATGCAAGAATCCTGGCGTCACTCCAAATGACTGCAATTATTGGGAAGCCCATCAGCAGCATTTGAACAAAATGAACCATTCAGTGCAAGGCAGTGACTGATAATGATTCATTCAGCCTAGCAACTAAATCATTTGTGAATGAAACATAAAAATACATTTGCAAGCGCATGCGCAAATACACAATGATGTCGGGCAGACTTTATAGATGTGAACTGACACATTCCCGACTCCTGCTACAGGTGTCAGTGCACAGGCAGATGGAGAGCACCAAAGAAGTTCCAGATATATATCTGTAGGTGAAGGAGCATAAGGGGTATAGGGTATACACATATCATAACCTCAGATGTTTTACCTGCATATACTAGCATGTTTCAAAGCAAATTCTGTGTCATATTGTATGTTTGTATATATGTTTAGCCTGTGGCCACTCCCACACCCATGTAAAAATTTCTGAGGGGACTCATGGTAAACACCTAGATGGCATCTCCATGCCAACGCTGAGCACAGGCAAGAGAAATGAAAACTCCTCATTTATTTCATTATTTATCCACCTCATCAAATTCATGTCACCATGGCAACAGGAGTCTCTCTCCCTCTCTTTCTCTCTCTCTCTTACACACACACACACACACACACACACACACGCAGGCACATGCATACACAAAGAAAGAATCATTGAGGTCCTGCACCCACAATCATATAAACACATACAAATTCACGCACCCACACCATACGTATACACAAAGAAGATCTTCTAATACATTAAACCCTTTTCTGCATCTAATATTATTGTATTCTTTGCTGCTATTCTCAACAACCAATTTAAAGTGCATAACATACTAAGTATGTGAAAAATTCTATGGGACTCCCCTGGAAGAAGCGATTGTAGTTGCTACTAATCTAAGATGTATTCAGTAACTATCTCTCTTTCTACCTATATATTAGTATGTGGTGACATCCATGGGCAGTTCTTTGACTTGATGAAGCTGTTTGAAGTGGGAGGCTCACCAGCTACTACGCGATACCTCTTCCTGGGAGACTACGTGGACCGGGGCTATTTCAGTATCGAGGTGAGACCCTAATATCTAACTGTAAAGAAAAGGCTTTACAGGAAAAATCTAGGATTCTAGGATCTAGGAAAAATAGTTAAAGGTTTTTCAGTATGAAACTTCTTTTGCTTGCCTTAATTAGTGTAATCATCATATATTGAGTAAATGGTTCATCTCACATATTTGCAAGCACCCCTGCATGTTTATATCATATAGATACTGTTCGGGTCAGTTTGACCCAGCAGTCAAAGTTTAGGTAAAAGAGTGTCAGAAATGTCAGAGTATTTCTCTATTTGCAACTGTGAGACATATTTCACCCCAGTCTCACACACACACACACACACACACACACACACACACATGCACAGGTGCAGAAAGTATGCCTTTGGGAAAACTCCACCCACATTCAGTAGACACTCAACAGAGGAGGGGTAAAACATATAAAATATTTTCGGCATGGGAGTCCTAACAACATTACACTCTTGTCAGGCAGACCTTTACAAAATGAGAAGCCGAAGCAAAAGGATGACAGTCCAGGAGGATCTGGAAGTCATCATTAATCCCCTTTAACTTTATGATTAATACAGTTATCTATCTATCTATCTATCTATCTATCTATCTATCTATCTATCTATCTATCTATCTATCTATCTACCTACCTACCTACCTACCTATCCATCCATCCATCCATCCATTCTGATTTTGAACCACAATTACTATTCCTATTCCTCCAAGAAAGACATTTGTGTCCTCATCCCCAAATATGCATCTGCAGAAAACACAATGACATCAAGTCAGCTTTTGAGCTAGTCATTCTGGAAATGATTCATCTAGAAGGAAGGTATGTTTTTTGGGAGAGATGGAAGGAGCTGGACAAAACACTTCTAGATGCATATTTTGGGGGTCCAGTCTGTGGGATGCAGAAAGGCAGGGCTATATTTCAATCCACAATGTCTCTGGAGACTTTTCACATTTTCTCCAGAGTAATCCAATTTGATAATCTAGAGACAAGGGCTGGTAGGCAGGAGAGAGACAAGCTGGCAGCTATTAGGGCAGTGTGGGACAAGTTGGTAGAGTAAATTCCACTGCTCTACAACCCATGCCCTGATAACACAGTAGATGAAAGGCTGGTGGCATTCAGGGTTCGGTTTCAGTTTTTGTCCATTTAGGCAATACATGCCTTCCAGACCAGCTAAATATGGGATAAAAATCTGGGCTATGCACTAAACATGCAGGTTTACACTTGAGAGTCAGTTTGAGGAGCCCCAAAGAAGAATCAGGGAACAAGTTGTATTGTAAACTATCATGCTTTATATGTTGGTCTTTCAAAAATAATAAAGTAGTGAAACATAAAAAAGGTTTGAACATTTATTTTTTAAAAAATGAAAAACGAGTGAATTATCCTAACTGAACCATTACCTGTTAGAGGTAAGGAACATCATTGCACTAAATACGGAGAGAATAATTAGTAATGGTGTTATTAATTAAATATTCACAGTTTGTTAGGATTTTTTTGGATTCAGACATCTTTTGGATAGTTAAACAAGCACCGGGTCAAACTGACCCGAAAACACCATTCCTGACAAATGAATATAACAGGAGGGTTAATTATAAGCAGCAACACCTCTCAAATAGGCTGTGGTATTCAAATGATGTTTTTTTAGGATGGCAAAAATATTTGCTCACACCCATCCTTTGCTTTGCAGAGCAAAATAGTGCATGAGATCATGTTTTTTCCAGGCTCAACTGTCCAGGTTAGATGGAGTCTGTGGCCACTACATGGCTGTCAGAGACGAGAGCTAGTTTAAAACCTCACTTTTGATGGCAGTTAACTATTCAGGGCCACATGCATTTTATGTCACACTGGGGCACATCATTAATTTAGAAGTGCACAGTTGTACCCCTCTTCTTGCAAATCAGTCATAGGGGTACAGCTGTGCATACAAAAATAAACCCTTTTAAACACTAAAAACACCGCTCACAAAAATTAGGAATATTTCATATAGATAGATTTCAGATAGATATTTCATTAGGGGGTATTTCATTCATTTAATTTTGGGGTATCCCCTAATTTTTGTGAGCAGTATAGATTAAGACATAAGTGGACGTTACTCTGCCACGGATGAGAAATGTAAAAAATGAAAAATACATTTTATTAATTGTTATTAATAGCTATAGCTATATTATATTTAGCTATATTGCCTAAATGTTTGCAGATGCCAATTACTCTATGAAAAAAACAAAAGAAACTGACTCCGACTGAAAGCATTTAAACTTTTGAAAACATGTTCAGACATTATGGGAGATGTAGTGCCTCTAGTGACTTTAGCGTCTCGTCATTCTACTCAGCAATTCGGGATAAAATTGACTTTTTACCGCCACAGGTTTAGTGGACACAGCAACATTTTACTGGGGCACATTCCCTGCATAACTAATGTCAGAGGTAACAAATCATAATGGTTTCTCTTCATGGATTAAATACACAACCATAAGTGGGTGAAAAAATCGGTCACATAAAGATTATTTGCCTTAAGAAAGAAATTGTTAGCCATGTGTTACTAATACAGCCCTTCATGATCATCTGGGTATGTTTGTGTATGTTTGGTACGTACGGAAGTAATACCCTTTGCTTATCATTGTACCCACAGTGTGTTTTATACCTATGGTCGCTGAAAATCCTCTACCCAAAGACGCTGTTTTTACTAAGAGGAAACCACGAATGTAGACATTTGACAGAATACTTCACCTTCAAACAAGAATGTAAGTATGGCTTCATAAAACACATGTCATCCCTAGCTAGTACTATCTGAGGTACACAGACCAGAGTCAGGTGACCAATAAAAGCATATTAGTATACTAGTTTGTGTTAAAACATCTGTTAGATAAGTGCTATTTAAGCTAGATATAGATTCACTTTACAGCTTTGCTGTTTCACTGGTGCAGCACTGGTGGCTCAGTGGTATGAGCCAGGTGCTTGAAATAGTAGTTCCTGAGGGTCTGGGCCTAAATAACAGATGGGGCTTGCAACATTAAGGTTGGGTTGGGACCAGAATTAAAACACGATGCTTTGCATTGCTTTGTATTTTCCTGGCTAAATAATGGGTAGAAATGAAGTCTTTAACATTATTTCTCATGAAACAACATTTCTGTATTTTTGTAGCGTGATACAGAGGACTTTTTTTTTCGCTTGTCTTTTCTGCATGTTCTGAATATGGCTGGAGCTTTGACTCTTCCGTGTGCATGGTTTTATTCATCAAATGCAAACATACTCAAAACACTTTACATTAACTTACAGTTGAGCAAAACCATTAACATAAATCTTATTTTTAATGAAATGTTGAATATCTCATGTAATTTATTGAATAATATAATAAAAGCGAAATACAAAAACACAATCACTTCTGCCACGTGTCTGCCTGTACTATGCACTGCTAATTTTTTATTCAGGATTGTTACTGAATATTGCCTGAGGAAAATCTGAAATTCAAAATTCAATTTTTATATTTGTTTGAATAATTGAATTGTGATTGTTTTGCCTTCTTTAACAGTGCTATTGGCATCAGTGGCTATTTCACTGACCATTTCAGCGACATGCTTCTCAAGGCTCCACACAGTAATGACTCATGCCACTCCACCCTGGGAGCGAAAATAAGCATAGAATAAGTAGAAGGAGTTTGGAAAGTAGGGTTCAACTGTATACTAAAAAAAATTAATATTTACGGGTTCATGTGCTTCACCCCACCTTGACCAAAATTCGACCAAAGAATTTGGGTCATGTATAAACTGCAATGTAGTTTCCCAATTCTCAATACAAATTTAGCTTCCACAACAATATGACAGATTCTCTTAGTGTGTGCAGATTGATATTTGTTAGCGGATTGGAATTTTTCCATGTACTGGATTAGTTGTGTCTTGTATATAATATTATACAATACAGATTTAGACTCTAGATAAAAGAACTATCCAGGAAACCTGTGTTTTAACACTGCTGAATGGATAGCCTTCTTAAGGATAAGTAAAATGCTTTTGTCATGTAGATTTGGCAACCTTGGTCACCAGTAAATGCACAGGCTTTGAAGATGTACTAAAAGAATATTGTGAGCACAGTGGTCTTTTCATCAGTGATATAATTGGGAATCTAATTGTGTATCAGTAATGTCGGTGACCTCTATACTGACAAGTACTGTTTCCGTAAAAGAACTGTTCAACATTACTAGACCTGAACATCCTCTTTAGACCCAGGCTTTGTGGTTTCACATTTACATCTCACCATATAACCCTGTCCCTTACAATGATAATGACAAATGCAAATTACATAGTTGCTGTCAGAAGCATGATTAGCTGCAAGCTTGGTTACATGCATATTTTGCCCTTTGAACCAGACTGTCCTGTGTGTGAGCCGAGTAGGCAGAGACAAACAGCTGGTTGTAAGCACTGTAGGAGATGAATGGGTGAGCAATCACATGATGATGTAATGCTAATATTTGGAGCTATCCTGTGGACCCTCAGGGAGCAGCAGAATATAGAACCAGGTTAATATTGGCCAGGTGCTGATTGGTAGCAAGCTATTTCTGTAACTACTCGAATGACCTGTCACCATGGATACAAATGCCTTTTTAATGAAAAGAGAAACACCTACAACATCCCACGGCGAAAGAGACCTTTAGACTAGCAGCAGCGTTACTTTTGTGTTTGTTCATGATACAGGAGACACATGGGGTCGGCTAGAAAAGTTCAGCCCGAACAGTAGAATGCAAGCAGGAGTAGGTGTGTGACCTAATCTCTGACTCAGATGTTCTTGTAGATCTAGCTAAAATAATATACTAAAATGTTTTTAGTCCAACTCTCCTGTGAGGAGTTACTTACAACCCTTAGCCACAAGTTCCACAGTTCCCTGAAGTCTTAAACAACAGCAAATCACCCTACCCACCCAGTCATATTAGCCTTTGAGTGCCTCCTTTATATTTGAGCTGTTAGCCCTGTTACCCTAACAGGACTGAGTTTTCAGCACAGAATTGGCAAATGCATAAAATGTAACCAAACTAACCAAATATAAGTATTTTAAATTAAACCATTCTGATTTTCTTATTTAGATAATAATTAAACCATAAAAAGATGTTTAGTGACACAACAGTGCAAACATAAGATTTCCGAAGGATTTAATTTTCTTTTATTAGATTTCAATGTAAAGTGTAATATCAGAAACAAAGGACAGCTAATAAATGCTGTTATTTACTGTTCTTGAGATTTTTTATTAATGCGTTTAAATTGTATATATTACATTTACAATTGCATTACTGCTTCACCCTGCTTTATAATGAAATGTGTCTTACAGTATATTTAAGTCATTTAGCAGACACCCATATCCAGTGACTGGTGACTTAGAACAGATACAGGCAAGCAATTGTGTGGTAAGGGTCTTGCTCAAAGTGGCAGCGTACAGTACAGACAATCAGTAGGTGAGACTATAATACCGAAGCTTGTGGTCAACAATCAAGCACTGTCCTTTAAATAATAATGAGCCACTGTTAACCACCCCAAACTCCTCATCACAGTGTCAAGAGCTGTGTCTAAAAATCTTCCCTTACACATAAATGGTATAAGCTATACGTTGTATCAAGGTAATTAAAAAAACGTGCGTTAAGTAACTAGCAGTATATGAAGATAACCACAGATGTAAATCACTATAGTCTTTCCGGTGTTAATACTATAGTAATACTGTTACCAGATAACTAATTTCACACTCTCAATTAGCTACAGATCATTGTAACTAATAGGAGGATGTTACTAGCTACTCAGTCTCTCAATCAAACTCTCTACATAAGCTAGCTCGAGTAAACACTGTAGGGTGTTGGGAAGAGTGTCTAAAACTGAGACTGTCTAGCTAGCAGTATTTCTCTAGTAGTTCCTTCATCTTTATACACAGCAGTTAGCTTATCTTAACCTGAAGACAGTATGGCGAAAAGTGAAATGTAGGTAAATTCCTAAACTTGTCATTTTAGGTGGCAATTTTGATTGTATATGATATACAAAACACTTCACACTTGTTTCTTTATATGTCCTACTTCCTTCCTCAGGTAAAATCAAGTATTCGGAGCAGGTCTATGACTCCTGTATGGACGCTTTTGACTGCCTTCCTCTGGCTGCTCTCATGAATCAGCAGTTCCTGTGTGTTCACGGTGGCCTGTCCCCAGAAATCCACACCCTAGATGACATAAAGAAGGTGCTTCAAGTTCCTTTCTATTCAAACCTGTGAGGTTGTGCAGTTGCGCCCCAAACAGCGTACACTCCCAGACAAAACATAGGCCAAACCCAAGCAAAACGTTAAACATTCAATTTGTCTTCACAACAAAACATTAGCAAGAAACCTTTGATATTTTAAATGATGAGGCCACGTGGGCAAACATGCAGAGCATTTGACAGAAAGAAAGTTCATATTGTTCCACTCAGTGTTTAATGTGAGACCAAACATTCTTTATAGAGTCTAAATCTGGAATCTTAGCATCACAATCATGAACCTGGACCCACCTATACAGCGAACATTGTCTTTTAGAAAAATGACGTCAGGTTATTCTTCTTCAGGAAACATGATTTCAAGTGTGGAGAGCAAGGCAATACTGTCGTGTTCTCCAAAGCATTCAGTGAATTTTTACAGGCCAGTTGCAGAAGCTGAAAAGGCTTCCACTCTAAAGGCCTATTCACACAAATTACGATGGTTTTGCACAAACTAACGGATGTGATTTTTAATAGAAAGGGACCTTCACACTAAGTGCACTATGTTTCTAACACTCTGTAAATTCCCTGTCTGATTTTGCTTTCTTCATTTCCTTTCTCTTAATGAGGCGCGGACATATTGCCGTGTCTTTTTCACGTTGTCAACTTAAAAGACTTAAAAGCTATAGCTATAGTTTGTGTTTTGCTGTAGGCACGATAGGCATGGTACAGTCACTGTGAGATTTTCACAGCATTCACCAGCCTTTAAGCTATATTCTATCAGATACGTTCTTTAATATCCATGTCATTATGGTCAGCGTGTTGCTTGTTATATAAGCTCTTGTGCTCTGCTTCTAGCCGCTTTTGATCTGTTCTGCCTGACAACAAAGCTCTGATTGGACAGTCGGATTTGAACACATTCAAACAATGCAGAAATTACCGTCACAGTCCGTCAGTTTCTGACTCGGTGTCCTCGGAAGGACGGCATTATCACACTTGTTTTTTTTTTTTCAAAACTTGGTTCAGACTTAAAGCTCAATCACGATAGAGATGCTGTAATTTCCCACAAGGTCTTCAAATACAGCACTCTGAAGCATCACATACAGCTTAAATGAAGATACATCACTCCAAACATCAAACATATCATATCCCACCAAAAACTTGATTTTGATGTTTTTCTCAGAAATGACTTTTAATATTTCATCTAGACTAAACCTGTATGAGACACTCTTCTGCTAATTGGTTTTAATATTGAAGGAGGGACTATAGATTAACATTGTATATGTTATTAAGGTGTCATTTATTATATATTTCTATGTGGCCTAGTTGGATCGGTTTAAGGAGCCTCCAGCATTCGGGCCCATGTGTGATCTCTTGTGGTCAGACCCCCTTGAGGACTTTGGCAATGAGAAGAGCCAGGAGTATTTCAGCCACAACACAGTCAGAGGATGTTCCTACTTTTACAGGTAAACTACAACACCTTTATTTTATCACATAGATAAAGAACTGGGAGTTTTGAGAGAAATATTAAGTTTAATAAGTTTAAGGTGTCAGACTAATGATCAGAAAACTGGGAGTTTAAGTTCCAGCCAAATTGCCACTTTTGGGTCATTGAGGAAGGCCCTTAATCCTTCATTGAGTGGAATGTACCTTATAAGATGCTATTTCTGGATAAGGGTGTCTATTAAATGCACGCTGACCTAGGTGACACTCAATCACAAGCACCAGTACTGGTTGCTGCACACATTTGCCAGTTTCACATTTTATAGAGGATAACATTAATAGTAGTGATTCAAACCATTTCTCATTATTCTGTGATGCTGCTATGCTCTTCTTGTTTTGGATTTTACAATCCTATCTTGGTGAAGAGTTTACCCCAGCGCACAGGCCGATTCAAACATGGAATCAGATTTACTATATATGGTGTCACAAATTATTAGAGACAAATTATTCTTGAAAATAATAGTAAATAATAGCTTTAAAAATGTAATCAAGTCTAAATCGGTTTGCTGGGCAATAATAAACCAAAAGGACATGCTCATAAATATTTCTGTTTTTGTGTTCATGCATGTGATCACTTTTTTAAAATAGCAGGTGTGTTGATCTATTTACCCAGATCCAGACCCAAAAATCAGTCATTAACTAATATCTACCAAGGTTCTGTCCTTATCTCTTCCCACACATATATATTTCACCTATTTTTCTGTATATTTGATTAAATTTAGCAAAAAAAAAAGCAAGTGGGTATGTGTTTGTCTGTGCGGGTGTTGGAATGCCTATGCTTGTCTGTTTGTTTGGCTGTATGATGACTATTTCAGTGTATTATTAATATTGACGTTTTAAACACCTTATTTCATGTATTTACTGGGCAGCCATTGCAGTAAACCAGTCCTGATCACACTACTAATGTAAAGGGACGTAAAAATGGCCAGTGATTTTGGCCAGTGATTTTAGTAATGTATCCTTGCATGTGAGCATCCTCAGAGTTGAATTTTCAAAAAGAGGGAATCAAAGAGGGTGTGAGTGCGCCAATATACACGTTTTATACATATACATAGTTTAATGAAATCTGGAATTGTCAAGCAGGCATCGGCCTGCCACGCACTCTTTACTCACAGCCAATATGCAACTTCATACACTATGACCCCTCATAGAATGTGTGTGTGTATGTGTGTGTTTAAGCCTCCAGGCAATGCTTCTTTCTCTGCTATGATAAAAGACTGGAATAACACACCACACACAACTTGAGGGTCTTCTTTTTTCTCTCTCTGTTCGTCTGTCTGTCTGTCTCTTTCTCTCTCTCTCTCTCTCTCTCTCTCTCTCTCTCTCTCTTTCTCACACACACACACACACACACACACACACACACACACACACACACACACAC
>JAUZST010014935.1:0-10409 GCA_034779995.1 Parotocinclus haroldoi
CACTTTGTACGTAGGGAGTAGGGGGTAGGGAGTGGAGGCTATTATGGAAACGGACTCGGGTTAGGTCCGATATGATCTCCGGTTCTGCAACATGGACACGTTTTCCGTTGAAGTGGGAATAAGCGATAGTGTGAAAATCCCTGAAAGTGTTTTGCGTCGGGATCAGGCGAGACTGGAAGATTTACAGCGCCGCAGAAATGCCAAAGAAAGCCAGAGTGTGTCGGAGGAAAAGAGCGACTATTTCAATGCTACATTTAACTCGGAGAAGGCTGCCATTGATGATCTGGTGTCGAGCTGCGGACAGACCGACCAAGCCATGAAGCTGTTAGAGCAGGCGACGCTCAAAACACAACAGCTCCAGAAGTTCCTGAACGATAGCATGGTGTTTCTCACTCAGTATGAACTGAGACAGGCGCAATCAGCTTTACAGAAACTGCAAGACTCCTTAGCTGAGAGGAGGACCGAGGTGATGCCCAAGAAGAAGTTCGCTTTCAGGTCTCGTACCGCGGTCTCCACCCAGCCATCATCATTAGTATCTTCTTCTACCAAAGGTGGTCAAATAAAGTCTGATCAGGGCACTTCAGTAGTGGACTCTGCTGGATTCACACAGCAATGTGGCTTCTCAAATCTCCAGGATGCCACTTTGGCCAAACCTTCAGAAGAGATCAAGCAGCGGGACGTCCTATTATCTCACCTGACAAACTGCAAAGTCAGACTTTTTGGCTCCCCGAGCACCTTGCATATCAAGAATGTACGGAATTGCCAGATCCTGTGTGGACCGGTCTCTAGTTCTGTTTTTGTCGACGAGTGTGTCGACTCTACATTGGTCCTGGCTTGTCAGCAGCTGCGCACCCACAACACCACAGACACCCAGATATACCTGCATGTTACCAGTCGAGCCATAATAGAGGACTGCAGCAGAGTCAGCTTTGCACCCTTCAATTGCACCTATGCTGGACTGGATGATGATTTCAAAATCTCTGGATTGGACCGCAACAAAAACAACTGGTCTCAGGTGGATGATTTCAACTGGCTTGTTGCAGGAACGCCCTCACCCAACTGGTCTGTAATTCCAGAGGCTGAGAGGACGTCTTGTTGGGATGTCCAGGAGCCATATTCATGAACTTTTAGCCGATTCTTTGCTTAATTGCTTTTGATTGTTATATCACATATACAGATCCCTATGAAGGGAATTAAATGTCGAATACTGTATATCTGGCAGATTAAAGATGAAAGATCACCATGAAAGTGCATTTCAGTGTTCATCATCCCCAGTACTGAAGATCTTAGATTATTGAAAAAGTAGCTTTGTTCATATTAAAGCTGTTCTAATAACTGTGTGTGCTGCTAAAAAGAAATCCTAAATGGAATTTACAAATGCACTAGGAATAAAGCAAATAAGTAATGGCATAGCACTAATGTGATGTGACGTAACGTGGAAGAATTATCACCCTGGATTGTATTTCTTTAATTGCCTTTGCAGTGGTCTTACTATTAGATATGATGTGGAGCAGCCATTGTTTAGTCCCGTGCTTACTTTGGTTATAGAAGTTACACAGCCAGTCTCTGTTCAACATTATTTTATTTTTAAAACTCTCCAGACTGCAATATAATAAATTTATAGCAAGCTTCATATTTGACTGCTACAAATAGGTGACATCTTTTTTAACGAACATTAAACTTTTTCAGGTTACGTTAACCTCATCTCATACAGCATACCAGTGTGTATTTTATATAAGGCAAATACTTACGTTTGCGTGCCCGCTTACTTCTATAATGCTTTTTACAATGGAGCATTGTTTTAAAGCAGTTTTGCAACATGATATTATCTTAAAAGGCCAATCCTAAATTAACCAAGCCTAGGGCGACAGTGTCCAAGAAAAATTCCCTAAATGTTGTCCCAAAAAGGAAGAAACCATTGGCGGACCAAGACTCAAAAACACATTGTTTTTGGGTGGCCTAGATTTTAATTGAAATAATGCAGTTTGTATTAATAGTAAAATGAAGTATATAATAACAGATAAATGAAATAATGCAAATATGTCATCCGATACACAGAGTCATTCCAGGATATCAAGCCCTCAGGGGGACATCCTTGGAGGCACATCGTCCCCTGACAGGTGAAAGATGGAGAGAGTTACTGCCCTCTGGTGTGGCCCGGGCATGGTGGGACTAGTTTCTGTTGATGAAAACCTGTAGAGTGATGCTAAAGTGATGTATACTGTTCACAGAAATTAGGGGATACTTCAAAATAAAATATACTGATAAGTTTACAAACCGGACATTTTCTTTAAAGGGAAGTAATTTTTTCGTCTCTAGGAACATTCTTTCATACGTATTGGTCTCTGTGAAATACTACAAATGAGGACCAAAGGTCTAAGCTAAGCAGAATGAGTAATGAGGTATAGCAAAATCAAAATGGACTGTCCTCTTATGAACAGTGTCTCAGGAGGAGAAACAGTATTATTTATTGTGATACAGAGCAAAACGTGTATGTTTTTAGTCCTTGGTGTCTCAAGCACAATTTTAGTAACCGTCACCGTTGGTAACAGTATTGGTGACCAATCAAACTAATGAAATACCAATGAAGCGGCGTTCTTATTGGCTGATCTGTTGGCAGGGGATTTCAGTAAGTGGGATCAGGCTGATTAGCCGGATTTAGGATGACATACAGTAACTTTGGTTTTAATCATTTGCATCCTTTGCTGTTCGCTTTCCTATACTGCAAAATTATATCACCGTATTAATCAGCAGCGTTTTGTTTTAGGTTAGGAAAGGGTGAAAAGAAGAGGAACAATAGTTAATGACAAGCTTTACAGCAGAGATTTATTAAAAAGATTTATAATGGATACGAAGAGGACCAAAGAATATGGGCAACATCACTGGAATGGATTACAATTTTCTGCTTGAAGATACATTTCTAAGACACACCAAACTTTGCTGAGAATTTTTTTTGTACCTAAATCCTGCTGGTTGTCACTGAACAGTTGATCAAAGTAGAACCATTTTTATATTTTATATTTACTTGATTGTAACCAGCAGTCAAAAATGGCTCTTTTGAAGGTAAAGTTTGACATGAAAAAGCGGGTAAAGCTTGCTCAAATGCTGTGGCTCATGTACTGGTCGGCAATCATGGCTGGTGTGCTGGTCTTCAGCTTGGGTCTTTTCTTCAAAATTGAACTCCGCAAGCGAAGTGAACTTATGGACAACAAAGAAAGCCACTTTCTGCCCAACCTACTTATATTTATGGGATTGTTGGCCTGTGGCATCAGTGCCTTTGGTGGCAAGATCTGCTATGACTCCCTGGATTCCTCTAAGTTCACCAAGTGGAAGATTGTTATAAAGCCATTCCTTATCTGCTGTTTCCTCTTCAACGTCCTCCTCTTCTTTACTTCACTATTGTGCTTCACTATGCGCATCCCTCTACAGTTTACCCTGGCAGAAGGCTTGAAAAATAGCATGAAGTTCTACAAAGACACCGATGTACCTGGTCGCTGTTACTTGAAGAGAACTCTGGATCTGATGCAGATTGAGTTTCGCTGCTGTGGAAACAACAACTACAAAGACTGGTTTGAGATACAGTGGATTAGCAACCGTTATTTAGACTTCAGCTCTAAAGAGGTTAAAGAGTGAGTCCTTGTTATCATATAATATATCACATGCTTACAAGCAATGTGTTTTGAACAGCTGCACGTGGTGTAGAAAGATTAGATTGGCTTCCTATTAGTGATCAGTTAGAATTTCTCTTTGTTTTATAGTGATACATATTTACAGAGTTATTAGATTTGAGTTTATATTCAGCCCCGTTGTTTTATAAAAGCTATGTTTACATTGCAAAAGGTCAGTTTACTGCATAGCATGCTCTAAACATCAGCTTGCTCTGTAAATGGTATCAAGCGTGTAAGCCAGTTCAGACTAATCTTCTTGGATCACTTTCCGACGTCTTTTGAAGCTTAATGTCATTTCCAATGACCCAAAGACTGAGTTGATTGACTGGGAATAGATCAGAGTGTCACGCAGACCTTGAGGTAGATCATTGCTGAGCTTTTGAACATGTTTTGACATTTAAACACTGGGTATTTGATAGCCAGTAACAATTGATATCAATACGTCACCCACACCATCACCTCTGTTGTTCTAATACTTATTTACTACTACTAGTAGTGGTACTAATGCTAGTACTATTTTTGTTTTCATTGCCCCATAGCCGAATTGGCAGCAATATAGATGGGCAGTACTTGTTGGATGGAGTCCCTTTTAGCTGCTGCAACCCCAGTTCCCCAAGACCCTGCATCCACTACCAAGTAACCAACAACACAGCCCACTACAGCTATGACTACCATACTGAGGAGCTAAACATCTGGACACGTGGCTGTAGAGATGCTCTAGTATCTTACTATGGAGGTCTAATGAACACCATTGGTTTACTGGTGATGTTGGTTACAGTGCTCCAGGTATGTCCAGCAAATCATAATATGTATTGGGAACAGATTAATCCAAGTACCCTTTCACAACAAATCTAAAACAACATGACAGCAGATGGCGAAATGTAAATGTAGTGAGAGTTAGCTATTGTTACTGTTATTGTTTAATGCAATAAATATCAATTAGAAGAGGTTTAAGAGTGCCCAGTGACATCAGAAGCAGTTCATAAATACTTATGGACTCAGATGCTTGCTGGACTTATGACTTGTGATATGATAAACTCATTCATGCACAATTGTAGATTGTCTCACTCTCTCCTTTGTTAGGTTGGTGTGATGGTGGGACTGCAGTATGTGAACACGTCTCTGTCCACACTGACCAATCCAGAAGACCCCGAAAGTGAAAGTGAAGGGTGGATCCTGGAGAAAACAGTAAAGGAAACGTTTACTGATATCATAGCCACAATGAAGGCAATGGGCAAAGGCAATCAGGTAGAGGAAGGGGCGGAAGTGCAGGCAGTTGCCACAGTGAGCTGAATATGCGTCATGTACTAGATCAAAGACCAACCCTTCCAAAAGTAGAGAGTGCTTTACTAATTTTGTACAGATACTGAGTGAGGGAGTAAGTCAGATGTTTATAATAATCACACAACATGGACTTAATTTCTAATTAGCCCATTTCACATATTGCATTATACTATTTTGAAGTGTTTTGTATTCATAATAAGCAGTAATATGTAATATAATGAAATCTACATATTGAAACTTGAGGAAATTTTGGGAAATTTTACAAAAATGTGTAATGGGGGCACCCTTGGTCTGTGTCAGAGGAGCGCAGAGACCCCTGAGGTCCATAGTGAAAATGCTTCTATTTTGCTTTTCTATTTTTCCCAATACAAGGATTTTGATTACAAATCATATATTCACTCTCTCACTATCCATACCCACGTTATCCAACTTACAAATGCGGGGAGTTGGGGGTCTATATGGCAGGACAGGGCTCAAAGTGGGAACCAACCCTAAAGAGTGCACCATGTCATCATAGGGCAAACTGAATTTGAGTGTGGTACTGTAGTAGGACGGCAACAGTGCAAGAAGTCACATTCCTTCCCTCCTAGATATTTAATATAATGATAAGGGGGTGTTTATCAGGTGGTGCTCCAGGCCCCTTAGTTCCAGTGAGGTGAAATGTGAATGCTTCAGCATACCAAGCCATATCATTTGCTTCCAACATTGTGGGAATAGTTTTCTGTTCCAGGGTTACTTTACATCAGTGTAAAGTACAAAAGTCCAGAAAGGCACGGTTAAGTTAGTTTGGTGCAGAAGTCTTGACTGGCCCTGATATCAATCCCATCAAAAACCTTTAGAAACTACAATGAAGACCACGAGTCTTGTTGAAAATCAGTGTCTGACCTCACAAATGCTCTTCTGGATGATTAGGCAAAAATTCCTACAGAAAATTCCCATCAAATCTTGTAGAAAGCCTTCCGAGTAGAGCTGAAGCTGTTATAGCTGCAAACGGGAGGGACAACTCCATGAACTGGTGCAGCATGGTGGAGCAGTGGTTAGAGTTGTCTATTCTTATCCCCAGGTTGATTACCAGTAAGGATTGCATCTGTGTCGAGTTTGCATGTTCTCTTTGTGTCCATGTGGGTTTTTGTCTGGGTACTCGGACTTCCTTCCCCATTCCAGAGAAATGCTTTAGTTCAATTGGTCTCTGTAAGGTGTGTATGCACACGTGTCCTGTGATGGATTGGCCTCCTGTATAGAGTTAGTTCCACCAAGCCCACTGAGCAGGTTTGCACTGGATTTAGCAAATAGGAAAATAGGGATTGAATGATTTACTAGAATATCAAGATTGACTGAGGGAGAGGCATTGGGATCACCCGCCAGCACTTAACAGAGACTGTTCATCCTGTCCAGCGATGCTCACTTACACACTATGAATTCTGGGATAGGCTCCAAAATCCTTGTGACCAAGACAACGACAAGTGGGACCTAAACAAGAAAAATGACAAGAACAATCACAAAGACTACACGAGACTCTCTGTGTTTTTGTTTTGTAAATATATGCATTATGTCATATGTTTGTAGTAAAAATCATATTCCTTGACAACTTAGAAGTTGGGATTTAAAATGAATAATAACTGTTTTGTGTAGATCCTTTCAAAAACGATTATGCTTAGGTTGTTTATTAGTTTATTTCACAGTTACAAATGATGTTGTGTACAAATGTTTTGTACACATAGGACAGATTTGGGAAATAATCAGTAATGGCAATAGGATTTGTCATCCTATCAGTGAGACAAGATGGAACAGGTTTAGAAGATTAAGATATGTTTGAGGCTCTGGGTGTAATGTTTGTGATCCTTTAGAAGTGGCAGCTAATTTCACACCTGTTTTCTGGTTCTTGTGTCACTGTATCTATCCTAATTGCACTATACACAGTCGAGCTCTGTAAGGACTGTCTGTAAATAGTTTATAGAGTTATCCACATGATCTCTGTAAATAGTATAGAGTTGTTATACATTTCTTTTATAAATGTCAAATATTATTTTATTCTGAAACCATTTTTAATTGTAAATGTCTGTCAGGGTCTGTGAGTAGTCTTTGTTACTGTATATTAAAATAGCAAGTTATTATAATTGTTTGTTGAGTATCTGACTTTATTTTGCTATTATTTAATTAATATTAAAGTGGATCAGTGAGAATATTGTGATCACTGTTTGGTTGCTCTTGTTTGACTATCAAACACTACAGCAGTGGTTCTCAAAGTTTTTCAATTCAATTCAATTCAATTTTATTTATATAGCGCTTTTTACAACGTAACATTGTCTCAAAGCAGCTTTACAGTAATACATGACCTTAAAAGGCCAATCCCAAGTTGAGCAAGCCTAGGGCTCCCTAAAATGGTAGGAAGAAACCTTGGGAGGACCAAGACTCAACAGGGGACCCATCCTCCATGTGTGGCCTAGATGTTAATTAAATAAATACTAAGTTTTTACCAGCCAGCTAGCAATGCAGTGACAATGCAACAGAATGAATGAGTCTCAGTCTCAGTTCTGGTTACAGTGGCTACAGACTGAGAAGGTCAGCCCAGATTTCGGTATGTCCAGCTACAAATTCCAGCTGTTCCTGGCTCTGCCCTGGGGTCTTTGTTAAGAGAGACTTGCCTGGAACAGCTAAGCCAACCAGAGAGAATCTGTGAGATGCCCAAACGACCTTAACTGGTTCCTCTTATTCGAATAAACAGTCTCTCACCTCCAAGGTTTCCATGTAACGTTGGTCAGAAAAATTCCAATATTTTAACCCTTTTGTTGTGCTTTCCTCTGTTATAACTATGGTTTCTAATATCTAACTGGTATAGCACAATATCTGTGGTGTTCTGCTCAGACTTGATTACCTGAAAGCAAGTACAGTACAGTAAAAAGCTGTAATACAAGACAAAATGATTGCCAATATTTAGAAAATACTTAATACTCAAAACAGTTTTAAACTAAATGACCAACTTTGAACATGAATATCAAGGATGAACCACTGATTCAAACACAACGGGACGGTTAAAAGAAAGTGTTGACATTGTTTTAGTGGTATAATGATATAATAATATAATTATTTCCCTTTTTATTGAATATAGTCAGAAAGTACCGGACATTCATATGCAGTGGAAAATAATGAAAAGAAATAGACTCCTATAGACTGCAGTGGCAAGTAGTTAGTGTCCCTTTACATTTGAGCAATAGCAGCATCTGGCAGCTTTATCTCGATTCCGAGTGAATGGAATGGGCTTTTTGGAAGAGTACTTTTTCAGAAAGGAAACAGGATGAAAAGGCTAAGATATGCTAAAGCTCAGACTAGTGGAAAACAGAATTATGTTGTGATGAATCCTAGTTTGAATATCGACAACATGTTTTACATATGGTCATTATACCGTTGCTAAAACAACAAATCTAATGGTGGCCTAAGACTTTTGCACAGTACCGAAAATTGCTACTTCAGGTGTAATTGAGATATGGACACAAGTAATACATATGACCAAATGACCTAATTTGCTATTAATACACTGAACATTTCAGTGTTGGCTAGAAGAAAAGAACATGTAGGAACAACGAACCAGAGGTAAGGACAAGAGGCTTCATGAAGTATTTTAGTATACAACAAAGCCGATAAAGACAGTAATTAGCTTTTGTGTGTGGACAGCTAAGCCTGCCACCAGTTGATCTGGGTACCTACAGAGCTCTTAGTGACAGCATCCATCAACACATCAAGACATATCTCATGGGGAGTGGAAGTACAAAGCTGAAGCGTTCTACGCGAATTCTACGTTTACATTTAAGTGCTATGCAGAAACAGCTTTCGGTGTATTAAGAGCTGATCCTAAAGATGCTAAGATGATATCTAAAGATGCTTTCGGATTTATCACTAATTGGAACACCATTTAATGCCTTATTATATTTTTTTATGGGTCAGGTTGAACTTGACCCAAATGTGAGGGTTATTATGTGATCTGAAATCCTTCGTCTTCTGTTTAGTGCAGTAGGTGTCAAGTAATTAAGAGCAGAAGCTTCCTCCAAGTTAAGATAGATACACTTGTGTTCGTCACTGTAAGCAAGCCTGTTAGAGAGGAACAAGAGCGATCGATTCGCAGTTGGTGGGTGTGATCTGTAAATTGTTAGTGTGCCACATGAATAATCCTATTTGTTTCTTTGTTGTGACTGGCTGTAGTTATACACAGTTCTCTTTAAGCCAAAAATATGTAGACAGGCCTAGTTACTTTATTGATACAGATATTTGAGCCACACTCAGTGCTAACAGGATTACCATAGGCATGGAATCTCCACAGACAAACAGTGGCAGTAGAATGGGTTCCAATTAACTTTCTGCCCTGTTCTCCTAAAACATAGCCCGTAAATGAACTACAACTTAATTTACAGTAAGTTGTATATTAAGTAACTACAGTATATGTACAGGAATAAAATTACATGAGGTCCTTGGGTCATTGCCTGTTTTACAGGAGCTACTCAGCACCTTTATATCAAATTGGCATTGGCCATGTCATAATTTTCCTCTTTCATCACCAGAGAAAATAACACGTAGAACTACCTACAATGTTTCAACTTACTCTATGGTTCTCTGACGCTTTTACTCCTGTCTGAATGCACATATTTACCGGCAGGTGATGACTTAGTTTTGAGCGGATTTTGAGCATTGAAATCAACAATGAATTTTCTAGGATTCAAATGAAAGTCAGAGAATAAGTTCCTAAATCTACAAAGGCAAGCTTAGGAAACAGGCACTGCTCTAAATACACTGCTTTCAAAAATCAGGGTATGTTTAATCATGGAAGGTTTCATTTTGAAATATCCCCTCATTTTTGTGAGCAGTACTGGGTGTACTGGACTGGGTGTATGAAGACCTCTGAGAGCCATGAAGGAGAAAAGGCATTAGTTTACATGTAGATATGCACAGTACATACATTTACTTTTCTGTACATCAAGACAAGTTCTTTCATTCAGTTAAGTGTGATGCAACTATTAAGGTTCGTAGAGAATAAAACCTGAACACATACAGTGTGGCATGAAAGCTAGTGAACCCTTAGAATGTTCTATATATCTGCATAGATACAACCTCATCAAACGTCTACACATGACCTAAACAAATTAGACAAAAATATCATACTGATAATTCATTAATTGAGGAAAATGATCCAATGCGACATCTCTGGGAGTGGCAAAAGTACATGAACCTCTAGGATTAATCTTTAATTTGAAGGTGAAACAATAGTCGCCTAATGTCAATCAATGAGGTGTGAGTAGACACACTACTTTACATTATATTTAAAGAACAGAGATCTATGAAAATCGGATGTTTGCAACACGTTATGTAAAGTTGTGAGGCCTGTGGTAGTCTAGCGGTTAAGGTACTGGACTCTGGACCAGAAGGTCCAGGGTTCAAATCCCACCTCTGCCAAGCTACCACAGTTGG
>JAUZST010014936.1:0-34927 GCA_034779995.1 Parotocinclus haroldoi
TTGGCTGTACTCAAGCACAGGGGCAGGGAAGTGCAGGAGATGGGAGGAGTAGGAAGAAAAGCTTAGGCAGCTTCTGGATTTGCTTTTAAATGCATTCGGGCTGAAGCACTGTGTGTTGTGTATCCTCCCCCTGCATGCGAAACCAGGGTGGCTCAGACAAACACACAAATCTCTCTCATACATGCACACCTACACAATTTCATACATTTTTCTTGCACAAAGCAGGCTGTCATACTCAGGACGGAATCATACACGTAAACAAGAACACTCAGCTTTCACCTCTGCTACCAGGGACGCTTTGGAATCCAGTGGGAGCACCTGCAAGGAACCCTTACAATTTGGAGAGCTGACAGCACCACAACTGGATGTGTTTATGAAAGAGGACCTGTACCTGTCCATCTGGACTCAATGTCGAACGACGAGTGTCGCTCACCCATTGGCCTGGACTGTTGCAGTTGCTGCTTAGATTTAGCCAATGGCTGTGAGACAGACCAGGGCCGATCTGGACAACCAAGTCTTGGGAGCCCAACCTCTATCAACCACTTCAGGCAGCTCCGGGACCAGCTGGTTTTCCAGAACCTGAACACAGACAAGCTAAACACCATCATGAGGCAAGATTCACTGGAGTCAGTGGTGCGTGACCCTTGTTACCTACTCAATGAGGGCATTTGCAACAGCAACATCGACCAGACCATGCTGTCAATCCTGCTCTTCTTTCACAGGTAAACACTAACGCTCTCCCTCAAACAAAACAAACAAATAAACACACTCTTGCTATACCTGTGCACATATGACCCAGAGCAGAAATCAGTTTCAGGCTATGCTGATTGGCAATTTAAAAATGGGCTCATAAAAGTGCCATTCTGAGTATTTAAAAATAATTACAGATAAATCATAAGTGTTATGTTCAGTCAAAGGACATCTATTCCAAAGATAATACAATAATTCACTATTCAATCTGACATATATTAAATATCATAAATATGATCATAAACATGATATGACAAATATTGTGAAGTACAGCATTCACACCTATGCTAATAGTGAAGTTACTGGTATTTACAAGTATTAAGCCTATGTGTATTCCTGTTACAACATGTTGAATACAACAATCTCCAAAATCACCTGGATATCGTAAATACCTCCATTTCCTCCAGATAACTTTATAAAAGGCCTAATAATACCCAGAAAGCCAAAACATTCCTACTTTAATGACATGCTTTATACATACAAAGTACGCTTCATAAACTATTGGGTATTTAAATAAAATGCTGGCACATGCCCTTTTCCTGCTGAACTACTTTCATTAAACGAGGTGATCATTAATTCACAGGCAGTACAACAACAAGAAAGTGTAGATCAGAACCATACACATACACATTTACATGTTCCAAATAGTGAGGACAGTTCATATAAAGTATGAATTTACCGAACAAAAAGTAGAACATAATATGGAAATTATGGATCTATGAATTATCGATCATAGCTGGTTATTATATCAGCATCTTTTTAAACTACAGCAGGTGTGTCTAATAAATAATGCACCGAAGATTGATCCCTCTCTCAGATCAACTTCTGATCTGACCCTTTTACTTCCAGTGAAAGGCACTGAGTGTCACTTTAGCATATTATGCTTCTTAATTAATTAAATGATATTTCACTTTAACACCTGACAAGCAGAAATTGTTCTTGTTGCAGTCAGAGCCAAAATGGCCCCATAAGAGGTTCACTGAGGATCTCATAAACTAGCAATACTTGCCCAATTCCAATAATTGAGACTATATATAAAGTCATGCCAGCAACCTCTATTGTTTTGCAACAAATGAGAGTGTCAACAACAGATTATATGCAATTACCCATAAGAACTTGGACTTGAGTGAACTTAAGGTTGCAATTTTGAATGCACTTTCTTTTAGCCTTTTTTAGTCAGTGCAAAGCCTTGTGTGGAAATATTCCAGTTATGCTGTTATAACACTAGTTGAACAATAAGCATTAGGTATAAGAATGAAGCATTATGTGTCTGCTGTCATTAGAACCTTACCATACCTTTTGTGTTCCACACATTTGTGCTTTCATATCAGTCAAACACACAATAAGACTTACTAATTAGACCTGCCTACTACTAAACCCACTTTTAACAAGTCATAAGTAGTGTATATTTGGTCTTGTTTGTTCTAGTGCCTGCATCTTATTCAATGCCACTGTGCATCTTTGTTCACCAAATACCTGAACCTTCTACCAGTTAAGCACCATGTAACATCCATCAAAATGCCACATGCAGAGTCAGATTTCTCACGGTATCAATTCGCATTCAAGTTGGCTGTGAGTGGCATATAATGAAAGCAAAATATATTCATATATTGACAAAATATATATCACTTACAGTAACTCAACTGCTGACTCAACACAAGTCAACATCAACAGTGGTTAATAAACCAGGAGCGGTAACTGAGAGCTGTCATGTAGTTTCATCATTTAGCATAGTCCCTTATCAAAAGCAATTTGTAACTTATACTGTCTTAAAATGTATAACTCTAGACACTGATAATTACAGGCCGTGGCAGTGCTGGGATATGAATATTGAAACCTTGTGCCAAAAGAGCTAACCCTTAACCACTGCACAACCATACCATAGTAATAACACATCTGTCAAGCCTAAATGGTGTTATAAAATTACCTGTACTTGGCAAAAAATCATTTTACAACTATCACAAGAAAGGGCTCATTAGAAACAGGCCACACAACAAATAAGTAGTTAGCTGATCAAGTAAAAGTGCTTTTATTTACAACAGATTTTATTAAGGTCACATGCAAAATGTCTTAATCTAATGGCCTGGTACACAGTGTATATACTTTTCACCCACTACCCCAAACCAAACTCAAGTGACTGGTATGTATAATGCAACTATGATTTGCTTATCAGTCATGTAATGTACTTTGGCCTACTTTGGCCTGCTTTGTACTTTGTATCCTTTTCTTGTATCTTTTCTGCTCTAATCATGTCATTTTCTTTGTTAATTCGTTTGGAAATTTGATTAAAATATGTGAAAAATTGCAACTGGCAACCCAGCCTATAACAGTTTTTTTAGATTAATGTGTGAGGAAATTCAAGGACAGGTCAAATGATGTCTCTCATTCTGCTCGTTTACTCACCTCGTTATATAATAGTCATGGAATCAGTAGCCAGTTATGACAGTCTGGTGTAAATGGGCAATAATTGTAACATAAAAAACAATAATTCCCTATATTCAATGCCACAATTACATAATATCTGTTATTATCTTCTGCTTATTATCATAGTGTGTATATCTTAGTGGAATATTTTGATAGCTGGTATTCTCTCACACCAACTCAGGCTCCTTCCCTACAAGTGAATTGTGAAGTGAAGTGAAGTGATGTTCTCAAAGCCTTTTCCCCACCACTGATGGCCAGATTACCAGACTGTCAGTGACAGTCAGTGATTACCACTCTCAGTGGTCCCAGTAAGCCTAGTCCAGGCAGAGTACACATATTCTTAATAGTACCTTTGTCTGTCCATCCAGTCCTGTTCACCATAGGTAATTCTACTGGGAGCATTATGGTCTGAGTGACACAACTATGAAGACTACTAGAGCAAACAAGTCCCTTCAGCATGAGAAGATCGAGATTGATATTTGTTTATCCGTCTTATAGGTATATGGCATTACAATATGACGTGGCAAATTCTTCAGATAATTCGTCAGAGAAGGTGCAATAAGGATATGAAATGAATAATTTAGAAATGTGATTAATTACTGTCATCACTACAAAGTTAGCAATGAATTGTAATTAGTAAAAGTATTTAGTTTAATAGCCCAAATTAATGCATAAAACATGTCAGTTATCTAGATTTGGACACTGGATTCTAAAAATAAATGATATAGCATATATGTTCAGTGCCACGCTTAAAATTTCCACTCTTTTATGCATGGCACTGAAAGGATGCAGTCATGGTTACATTATGGATTTTAATTCATGAGAAGGGTATAATAATTTTTTACAGCATATAATAAAAGATTCCACAGACCTGCATTTAAATGGCATGTATTTATATTAACAGATGGAGTTTCCTTAAACGTGGTAGTCTAACCACGAAGTAGTTAACAAGTATCAACAGTCTTTTTTGTCCTTATGTGACCAGAAAGCTGACTGTGCTCATCACTCTAGGTGATTCAACAATGAATATGTCCTTCTGCATCAGGAATTATATTTCTACATGGAATGATAAACTTCTTACATAACATATTTTTACACAGACCATACAAGGCAAGAAACACCCCCCCCCATTGAGGGATTCATTGTTTTTCCCAGGATATAAACTATTAATTTTTGTAGGAAGCACTGTGCTGTTGATGAAATGAGAGATGGCAGGGGTGTGTCTGGCTAACAGGGCTAAGGACATTGAGTAACTTGACTGTTGGCAGGAGCTCCAACTCCGTTCTGATGGCCTGTGCAATCAAGAACTCTGTGACCTATTGCTAAAAAAAACAACTCTGATAAGTTTATTTAATATTCTAAATTGCATGAAGACAGGTTGCAACCAGGACTGGACTGGGTATGTACATCACTACCGTTCCTTCACATTCCACAGCAGTCAAGAAAACGGTGCCAGAATTTGCACTGCCTTTGTTTTGCTTCGTGATCCGATCGTCTCATCGAGGATTATCACTGGGTGGAGATATATAAAACATGTGTCACCAAAGCTTAAGATGGATTTAACTTTAAATGTTCAGATGTGGATCAGGATTAAGGTTAATACAAGGTTATCCACATCAGGGGAAAACTGTTGCACGGATACAGGTTACACCTGATGTATTGTTTATGGGGTTGCACCTAGTCTGATTCAACCCTCACTAATATGATTCCCTAGAAAATTACTACTGCCTTAGGGCAGTCTCATAAGCCATTACCATGTCTGTAATAAGGTAAATAGTTAGCATTCTACATATATCATTCTGGCACCTTTGTGCACTAAATTTACCTTCAGATAAAGCTAAGGCAATGACCTGTTGAAAAAGCCACCCTACAGTGACCTGAGTATTTATCTCACAAACACAACACAGCCAGACCAGAACATTTTGTTCTCATGTATCTGGCCTGAGTGTGAATTTCCTGGCTGTTATTTCCACAGCGTCGTATTTGGTCAGGATATTAAATATGTAAGGTTGGATAAAGTACAACCAACTATTCAGGACTGTTAAAAATAAATAAATAAGAAACACAGTAACATCACAGTAAGATCCATATATCTCTGTGCTGATTCTGCAGCTACACAGGTACAATAAAACGCTGACAGCAGAACCTACACCTTAAGATTTGATTAGTCTCACTGTATAGAAAAAGATAATCATTACAGGAATCCATACAGTACGGTCAGTGTTATCTGTACACCTTAATGCAATTAAACCAAATCAAATAAAAATCGTGATAAAGAAATGAATGAACATATAATGGCAGTAGGGACACTTGCACAACCTCTACATAGAACAACTTTAAAATAGCATATTTTTGCACATTATAATGCAAATATTGTAATATATTGCAAACACAAGGTAAGCATAGAACTTAAGTGACTTAAGAGTTTTTTTATAAGTTAATCCTAGTCAGGGTCATATATCCCCAGAGGGCCCAGTGTGCATGCATAACCATGCCTTAACCTGAGCTCCATCAGAGATTGAAGTAGGAATCACTGTTGCAGGAATAGGAAAGCTATCCTGTCTGGTAAATGCTCATCCTCAACTTACAAACTTATTCCTGTGGCGGTGGACTAGTCCAGTAGAGCTAGTAGTAGTGGCCCAAACATATGCCACATTTTAGTTTGTTTAGTGCAGATGTTGTGTTAACTTATTCTCATTTAGAAAAGAAACTAAATATGTTCAACAGGAGTACACAAACTTATAACACGGTACATGTAACGTATATATGACCACACAGATTTTTCAGTAGTTATTAACAGAAAGAGTCTACCACCTTCTTTGTGCCACATAATGATCGGTTGTGCCCACACTTATAGCTTATCCTGCTCAGCCTCATGGGGGAGGGTCTGGAGCCTAACTTGGAATTAACTGGCACATGCAGAGTCATGGACAAGGCGCTAGTTTATCAAATGGTTCGATAAACACATGCCACAGCAACTAAGCAACTGGAACGACTAAGACATGTTGTAGTAACTGAAAAACAGCATGTTATTGTGTAAGCTTCTAAGATCTTTAAGTGATACAAGTGTGTGCAGTTGTGAATGTGAATATACAACAGTCTTCAGGAACAGGAATCAGTCAACAGGAATCCGGCTTTAATTTGCAATTAGCCTCGTAATAGCATTTAACTAGCTAGCTTAGTTGCTTAGGTAAGTAATTAAGGTAAAGTAGTTAAAGTGGTTCAGTCCTAAAGACAAGTTTTAGCTGAATATTGAACTAAGAATAATATAATTATTATATTATATATCAGAATTTTTTTATTTATAAATTAATTCATGAGAGCCCACGGTGTGCATCACATGCATTGATGCAGCTTTTCCTTTGTTTTCACTCATCCTTGTGTGATACGTCCTGACCATCTTTTGGGCAACTGCTCTGTTTTTAAGCCCTATAAACAAAACCTTGGTTGTCATTGGATAAATATATATTGTATATGATTTTTATAATCACGTCACATGGACTCTTATGGATTAATTATTAGCACTACTATTTGTCAGGATGAGATGGATAAGCTAAAGCTAAATTCACCAATCAAAATCTTGTGATATTTGACACATAGTCAGTAACAAACCTTTGTGATCTTTTTTTTTTTTTTTTTTTACAGTTTATCCACTTTGTGTTTATCTCTAAGGGTAAAAAATTGTCTGCATTTGAAATTTCATAAACTATGCATTAAGCAGCGTGGCATATTTGAGTGGGTCTAACTAAAATGTCATACCCTTAGGGTATAAAATTACAACTCATCCTTTTTTAGTTGAGTACTAAAGAAAGTTCTAAAGGCAGAGGTGTTTCTAGGTTACCTGTCATATTAGGTCACATAAAGAATTTAGAGGAGAACAACCGTACCCCTCTGCTTGTCAATCAGTCATATGGGGAACAACTGAGCATAAAAAATAAGTTAAACACTTATAATATAAATTAAACACCAAATAGACTAAGCAGTGTAATACTTAAGTAGTTGTTAGTCTACCAAGGATGAGAAATAAAGAATAAATTCATACATTTGTAAAAACTAATTGTATTCATTTTGTTTCTGGTAATATAAATGAGTACTAAATTCCTTTGCTTTAGTGGCATAATCAATACTTTTAGTAGATTATACGATTTTATGTGCCCAAAATACATAGCTATCTGAGCTGACATAGCTGACTAATTTTCTTTATATATAATATTACTCCATGTGAAAAACTGCTAAAAACTGGCTCTGACTGAAGCGTTACCCAACTTAAGCTTTTGAAAAAATGCTGTGGCTTTTTGGGAAATGTAGTGCCTGTAATGATTTGTGTGGTGTGCCCTGTAGTTCATTTTAATAATCCAGGATAAAATCCTGAGCATGTGCCCCAGTAAAATAGGCCTGATGACAGCCCTGACTAAAGGGGAGGCTGTTACATTTTGACACTACTTGTACAATAAAAGAACTGTGATTCATACTTTATAAAACCTTCCAGGTACTGGTGCTATAAATGCAACCAGTTCCTTAACAGGTTGATTTTTAACATTATACATAACTGACTGACTCAACTGTGCATACGAGTAAAAAAACTGAACTATCCATATCAATATATATTTTGTTTAATTTGAGCATGTCAGGCAAGCACTGTATTAACGTGACTACAATGCTTAAATCCATCAAACCATAAAACTCAAAAAGTACTAATAATTTAACTTGCATGATTATCTAAGTAAATACAATTATATAATGTTTAAATTATATAGGCGATACTGTTTTTGGTTTAATGTTCTGATCTTATTGCATTCATTTATGAGACAGCATTATACTGGTAGAGTACCTTTATAATTGAATTAAATAAGGTTTATCGCTGACTACCTATATGTTACTGTATATAAGTTATGTTTGTATTAGACCAGTCAAAGCAAATGTGAAACAGCAGGTGAGTAAAAACAGATGGCCACATTTAAGCAAAGTGCACAAGCCGACTCATGTCTACAACGCAAGTCAACCATAAACATCAATTGTGTCTGCGACGTGAAAGAAACAAAAACAACCCTGGCACTGGGGCAAATAGGATGTAAACATTATCTCCAAAGCAGAAGGAAGAGAGCAGTGAGGGTTACAAAGACAGCAGGAATGGTATGGAGAAAGATGTAATAAACTAATGCATTAGGAAGACAACAGTTTTTATTTCTTAACATACAGAACCAGAGGGTGGAGCATATGACTGCCATTTCTTCAGGATTATTGCTGGTTCATCTAGCATAAAGCATATATTAAACACCAGCAACAGTGCTGCAACATCTTATTTAAAAGACAGAATTGGGGTGAAAAACTGCTGGAAAAGAAATGGATGATATTTTTGTTTCTTGTTTTTTGAGCTTGCGGTATATTTCATTTCTGGACTATGGGCCAGACTGGTAACATAAATACTTCTGGGATCATGGAGGGCAGCTGAGGTTTGGCTCGTCAGCATCTCTTTGAAAGTTGTTTTGAGAAAGCAAGACTGATCCTACAATGGGAAACTGGGCTTTGACGATCTGTAGCTTTGAGGATAAATTCCCTCCTACCTCCGCTTGGCCCCTTGACCTGTTTGATATAGCCACTTCTTGGAAGAGGATCAACTAAATGCATTTCACAAATCACAGTGGCGGCTCCCAGCTGTGTCAACAGAAACAGTAAAGACTGAGCAAAACCAACCAAATATGAATAACTGAGAAACACAGTATTAACAGATGGGCTGATTATGGGAGGTCTGTCCATTTGCGAAATGTAACAAGCTGAGGCAAGGTTTTTATAGCTTCCTATATAATTTCATACAATATTATATGTCAAAGGATGGGTGAAAATACAAAGGTCACTTTTTTCATGCAAATGTTTCTTTTGTATCATGGACTTAGGCTCACTTTTATTACTCATACGTCATTTTATATATCATACGTCATTATCATTGTCCTATTAGGAATATTTGTTAAATAAGCTCTTAGTTCACTGTCAGTATTTACCATATGCATTAGGTACCTGTACCTGTGCTATAGACAATGTGCCTCCTTATAGCTAAATACTGTTATAGCTCAGTACAGTGGCATCTTGCAAAAACATAACTACAGAAGTGAGCAAAATCTGTATTAAAATTTCTGGGTGTCAGTTGTTGTAGTCTGTGGCTATAAAGTGACAGCTTCTGTGTTGATAACGTTTAAACCACAAGAGATATTGCAAATCTGATATCTGCAAGTAATTCTGGTCTTCTTTGATACGCTACATCACCACCTTCCCATTGGAAAAATGCCCTTGATACAATATGGTGGCTTTCAAGATGGCGGCCATGTTCCAGGCATAATCAAAAAGATAGGTTATAAGATAGAAGATATATTTATATATAATGTGGTGGAGGTCAGTGGATTGGGATGCACAACAACTGTACATAATCAATATATCCAGGTAGGTCAAACTGGCAGGAAACTATACTCAACTATGATCACCTTGTTGTAGAGCACAAGGTGTTCTTTTTTGCAGAGGCAGGGCTTCAGGCACGGGATGCCACAGCCTGCCAGGCACACCCAGACCTGGTATTCATAGAAACACCCAAGACATCTGGCTGAATAGTATTAGGCAGATTAGGCTATTGGATATCTAACTCAGTAGACACAGGAATGTCACATATCCAAATAATGTTGCTTTTGGGCTTGTCCTAGTCATAAGTAGTTAAAGAAGCATAAAGAAAAAGTATTACAGGTTATTTCTCTTTACATGTGTATATGTTTAATGATAGTTAAACTGTCTTGCTTAAAACAGGTCTTAGTTAGTTTGGCATGCACTTAGCCGACATAGCAACGTGGGAATTCATTTACTATGCCTATGAAAACTGTACATTTTGAAGGACTGCCATTAGTCCGTTAGGCCATAATTATCACCTTTGGGTTAAAATATTCAAACAAAGCCATTTTAGCTGAAAAGGATACTGCAACTGTGAATCCTAATCAATGAGAACATTAGGTTTCTCGTTCTGTTCAATCTAGTAAAACTATTACTTGTTACTCAAGGATTTTAGTGTACAGAGAAACGGAAGTGATCTATATAGTAATTTCATTTTTGTTATATGGTATTCTTGCTGCCAATAGCTCATGGTTTTTTGTTTTTTTTTACAATAGCCTCTTTACTGTAACTTAGTATAATACGCCATCAAACTTACTAAATACAACATTAAAGTATATTTCTGGCAAACTGCTGGTGAGCTACTGTACTGTACTGTATGCGGATTCTGTTGCTGTGGTACCAATATGTGAAATCCACTCTATATGAGTCATGAAATTGGATAATGGAATAATGGAACAGAAACAAGTTCATGTTCTGCTGTTAAGCTAGTTGAGGATAGGGAAACAAACAATGTTCTACACAATATTCTTTTAAATACATCTGGTGGAATCATCTACGGACTGACATTAAGGACATTATGATAGGTGTTTTTAGACTGTCCTACTGTCCTGTCCTATACATCGTCCTATCCAGTGGTTATATATCCAAACCGGTCATATTGTGACTTAATACAGGTTAACCTAGATTAAAAAAAAATAAATTCAGCACTCCAGTTGGAGTGAGGCGGTATTTTCTTGATCCATTAGCTTCCTATAGCGTCCCTGTTGGACTCTGTTGTTTAAACTGACTTGAAGAAGTGATGAAGAAGATGGTTATTACTGTATTTTCTAAAGCCTTAAATAAATACAGTACAAGAAAATATACATTTACTCTTAGAATTTTCTAACTATTTAGGAGATTACTGTTCTGTTTCTGTTTCTATCCTGAGGCGTAAAATGTACTGCAATGGACTGCCATCTCATTCAGGGCATGCTTATGCCTGTGTCCTGTGATCTGTCGGGATAGGCAACCAGGATAAGTGTGGTTAAAATGTAAAAAAATAATACATGAAAAAATGGAGAGGAGAGATAGATGTGTTTGGGCAATTTAACTTTTATGTCATTGTAGACAGTATTAAACTGAGAAATTTCATGTTTTTTCTGGTAAACTTAATTTTTTTGTAATAAACATCCATCCATAATGAATGCAGTGTGCTTTAAACCAAAGACAAAAAAAATATTATTGAGACTTAGTTATTAGCAACAAAATCAAAAGTCTTGCCTTGGGAAAGGTCTTTCACACTTATGTAATGGCAGAATTAATGCAGAAAAGTAGAAACATTAGAGCAATATATGCTGAATGCAAACTGCATCTTTCACATGGAACATGGATGTCCATTGATTTTTCAACATGACAATGCAAAACCATATGCTGCACACATTACAAAGGCATGGCTGTTTAAGAAGCGGGTACAGGTACTGGACTGGCCTGTCAGCATTCTTGACCTGCCCTCAGTAGGGAATCTGTGGAGAATTTTGAAACAAAAAATGTGACAGTGATGAACCCACACTGTTGCACATTATAAGTCATGTTTGCAGAAAGAATGAGACACAATAACACCTAAAACACTTAATCACTTTGTATCTTCTGTGATAAAGCATCTTTAAAGAGTGCTGAAAAGAAATATTACAAAGTGGTATATGTTTTATCTTCTCAATTTTTGGAAATGTTTTGCATACCTGAAATGCAGAACTGGATGTTTATTACCAAATGAAATTAAACTGACAAAAAAACATTAAATATTGAATGTTCATAGTGTCTAGTGTTTTTTTCCATACTATTCATACTATCTTTTTCTGATTTGTGGTTATACTTTGATATACGTATATATATATATATATATGATATTTTATATACAGTGTAAATAGTTGTTCATGTATTAGTGAGAAAATTATGACAAGAAATATGTCTATACAATTAAATAAATAAGACATAAGGCAAATGAGTGCTGAAGAGAGACTGGCAATCTGTGACATGGTGAGAGGCTGCAGCAGGGTATGCCTACACACATCACATAATTTACTTGGAATCTGCAATGTGTTTGGTATGCTGCAAATTCAAGCTATGATTTTGGGAATATTTTCAGTTCTTAGATGCAGAACCTGTGGATTCTGGACCTGAACCAAAACTACAAACATAATTGTTTTCCATTAACGAAACAATACAAATGTTTATCAGTTAATATCTTGTAAGAAAACACTGATTTCCCCAGTCCTTCACTGAATTCACAACTCATTCACTACCAATATTTACTCTGCTATCCGAATGCCTAGCTTGTGGCATTCATTGCAGCAACAATTGGGAGTGGTTTTAACTGAGTGGGCTACGTAAAAGACTGTGGATGAAGTCAAGCACTTATATTTGGGCTGTGGTGAGCTGCTTGAATCTACTCAAATTCAGTCAATGACAGTAGAGCCTGCTAGCAGTAGTCAACCTTTGTCACTGCCCTATCAGGCTTCTGCAAGCATGAGCTGACTCGTGCAGAGTCTGTTCTCCATGACTTACAAACTGACACTAATGAGCCACTAGTGACATTATTAACATGGCTGATGGACCATCTGCACAATGGAAATATGACAATAATAGAAGTATACTATTTTAATTGTCAGATGAAATTCCTAACTTTAATATAGGTATTATATTGGTACACATTCATATGGAGCCTTCTTCATTTAGAGGCTTGGGAATGGCATGTTTACAATGCAGTATGATTAACCATGACATGACAACCTTGACAGTTGCTCACAAGCTTAGACTGAAAGGAACACTGTATGGTTTCATCAAATCCAATAGGAAACATGAATCACCCAACCATCACAGCTCAGCTTTTGTTCACATCAAGTGATGTGAATAACTGAATAATGGTTCTCTACAGGCCCCTGTGTTGGCAGCTGAAAGGCCCAGCCCCTACACACGCACATATCCAGTATGCATGGCGGTTTAACTGAAGGCTATAGTCCAGTTATATTAACATATTATTTTTAATATTAACTTTTTCATAGGTTAATAGAAATCTCATATTCTGTGACACACAGCTGTCAGGACTGTTTTGTATGTTTTTGTAATATATATTATACCGTTCCTTGTTGTTGGAACAGATAAATTATTGATCTACAGGCTACATCTATGAACACTACAGGCTACTTTTATCTAACTAACCATTTACACACCAATTTAGGACATTCTTGTATCTTCTACATCCCACAAACATTCCAGCATGTGAACTGGCTTTACAAAGTTTCCCTAAGGTATGGGTTAGAGAACTAGTATGTGGTGCATGCTCTGCAATTCTGTCAGTGTTCTTGGGATGAGCTATGGACCCACTGTTACCCATAAAAATTAGTTCTAGCATATGTTTTGATAGGTTATTTATGAAAGGAACTGTCTGAAAATGGTCTGACTTCATCATAAATGTTCATTAAGTCTTTACAGATAAAAAAAAAACAGAACAAAGCATTCCAGTAAGACTCACAGGAGTTGGTCCGGTAATGAAGCTGTAAGTCACTGGCCACATACATTGATACACCCTAGACACAGCCACAGTCCATCACAGTATTCTTTAAACTCAGCACCCAAGCTACGTGTCGCAAGTGCCACACAGGAATTGAAACCAGGTTCTCAAGAATTTCCAGAAGTAAAACATTAGAACTCCATTAGCTGTTTATGCTAACCTTACACCATTATATTACAGTCATTAACTGTGTAGTATACAATCTGTCATAAACCAAATTCATTGCTTACAAAAATTAGGGGACATTTAATTATGGAATATTTTCTTTTGAATTTTTAGAGCAGTTTATTACCTAGTCTGTAGTTGTTGCAGTAGTTGTGTAGTGTGTATACATTACACACACACTAGCTATGTTTTTTGACTCAGGCATAAAAAACATATACTATGACATAATATATAGCTTTAATTTGGTATTAAGGTCATTGTGTCTGCATTGTCTGCCTCAGAATGAACGGCTGAGAGACTGTCTCTACAAAAACAGCCTCAGTAAACAACTCCAAACTTGCTGTTTTGGTTTCTTGGGCTCAGATGGATAATTACAGGAGCTTTGTTTCATAAAATGCCACTGTCACGCAATGGAAGGAGAGAATACAGCAAGCTGCTACAAGACTATGATCTATTTAGTGCACATAATTCAGTCCTGACCACCCTCCTGATCAACTGTCGCACAGTTAGTTAAAAATAAATGTTTATTTAGGCTTGTGTAATAAAATAATTTAATATTGGCAGAATCGACAGTATGTCAAAGGCATTTCAATATTAAGTCATTCCAAACTGATTTTTGAAAATTTATCACATAATTATATAAATGAATTGGAAAAGGAAAGAACACATATCTCCCAATATCTTTCTTTGCACATTTTAAAATCAATCTCTGTTGCAGCAAAATACCTTTAACAGAAGTACAAAATGCTACAGTTTCCCAATGATATGTGGACATAAAGATCTTAACTTGGAGGAGAAATGTTCTTGAGTAACTGTTACATAGTGTTACTGCTTCGAAACAGGCCCTTAATCAATTCCTTGCTCAATGTTGCCACATAAAAGCCAGTGGAAAAACAACTGGTCTGTTTAACATTTGTACTTTCTTAAAATATATCTACCAACATATGAAAGAGTTATTGCATAAAAGTAATGTTTGAATTGGTGAAAATTTCTCATAACAGGGCACAAACACAAAGGGTGTATGGGCATGTAGGAAGTTGTCTGTTCTCTTCCAGGCCTTTTCCCCATTGTGTTTATCATAGGTGTGGGAAAATAAAGTTTATGGTAGTAAGAAAATAAAGGCTTTAGTTAAGGAACCTTTACAGGAAACTATTAGCCTGTCCTGGAAATGCCCTGTTTCAAGTCTGTACCAGCCCCTTCTTTGATTTCACTTTTTTTGGCCACATAGCATTAGATACATTTTACATTTCTTATACGTTTGTTAAGATATCTCCTTTATAATCCCCAGAGTTAAGAACCATTCAGTTTTAGATTCTTATTTTAAGTAATTTCTATGCAGACTGCTAGGATTCTGTAAAATCATGCTGAATATGTTCAAATTACATACGTGACAAGACGTGTACTGTCTGAGCCTGCATTCCTGTCCATTGTTTACAAAGAAAGCCATGTGCTTGTAACATTAGTGCACTGGTTTTGTTTACACCGTCTCGTTGGCACGTACTAGCACCTTTACTGTCAAGTGGCCACTAATTACCATTTACTAAGCATGCGTTCCACTGAGATATGTCAAAGAACAAATCATTAGTGATGTACAGCCAGTCTGATAATATGGCAGGAAATGCTAATAGCAAGTGAGTCAGCACAGCAATTAAACCTGACAAACAGAAGAGAGAACATTGCTTTAGGGTCCAACAAGAGAAACCAAAATGCACTGCCAAGAAACCAAGGCTAGAACCTAAAACACACTGCTGCTTCATCCAAGATCTGAACTAGTTCATGTCAGAGTTTCCAGCTATGCTTCTGAACTTTTTTCAGGACCCTTACATCAAAGTATTGTTTTATGGAACAAATCACATTGCATTACAATTCCCTAGCTGTGGTAATGAAAAATGAATGACCATCTAAGAAAATTGTCAGAATTCTGGAAGCTGCCTGGTTTAGGTTGAGGATGGGCTTTGGGGGTCAACCAAATTCATCTTATTAAAACTAACATTTACTTTAAAACTGCACTTAGCCAACTCAGCACTGTTTAGAATTGTGTGACTTTCTGTTAAAGAGAAACCCTCTTTTGTATGTTTATTAACTCCAAAAATACATTTATGTAAACAGAACTAAAATAACATATAATGGATAATCCCAAGATATCAAACTATCCCACAAATGCACTTTGTCAATATATTTACTTCCAAGGTGAAAGTACATGTTACTTATAGACCATTTGTGACCCCATGTTTTAAACTTGTTTTTTGCTTATGATGTTACACAATCTGCTGTTCAGTTCCTAACATGCTTTAAATATCTCTAAAAATCAACCCAATCCACATATCCACATATGATTTTCAATTATTTAACTTATTCATTTAATCATTTAACTTAATGTACACACACATATATATATATATATATATATAATCTTATCATGCTGTTGAGTAATGAAAAACAAGAGTGCAGGTTACACAAGAACCAGATAGCAGTGATAACAGTCAGTGTTAACAACAGAGTGTAAAATGCTTACTAAGTCAAATCGAGCTCAGCTAACATGATACTGAAAGAAGTGTATTTAACACTTTTAACACAGGGAAATGCTATTTGTTTTAATAGCATTTTAATACACCTGTTGTACAAAACATGCATTATGTTGCAGTTCTTCATTAAAGGACTGAAATCTGTAGCACATCGGCTCTGACACAGTATTTTTCCCAAAGCTTATTCGTTTGGATACTTTTCCATCCTGCTCAAACATGACTCATGTGACGCACAACTTGTACAGTACAGATTAAAGAATTAAAGTCTGGTCCATAAGATAATCCTGTGATAAACCGTTCAGGATTTACTATATGTCAGCATGTTCAGTCATGTGATGGCTGACAACTTCAATTTAGGATAAACATATATTTCATGTGCATGTGGAAAAATATATATATTTTTAAGTAACATGGTTTGAAATTGCTCCACTGATTGCTCTGTAATTTAACAATTGAGCCATGACAGCACAAAAGACTTTCTTTGTTGTTTAAGAATACAAAATTAGTGTATTGTAATTAAGCTTAATTGTGGTGTTACTTTTTAACCCACAGTTTGAATCCTATTATAAGTTCCTATGTTACAATGGCAAAATCCATTGTAAGTTAAACGTATCGTAAACCAAACATTTTAGTATATACCATATATCACAGCATGGCCTACTGTAAACATACATAAAACATTTACACTATCCTACAGTTAAATTATCAGAAACATCTCAAAGATGGGAGGCCCCATAGCTAAATTTCTAGCATCATAACAAAGGGTCTCAATAATATAGTGGGTAAAAGGTATGGTCATGACAATAATTCTGTTTTTCACTTTTAGTATTCAGTAAATTACATGCCAATTAGTTCTTGTGGCCAGACTGAAGTCTCTTCTCAGTTAGAGACAGAAAAGCACACCTCACCTAAAGTTTGCAAAAAAACACCTAAAGGACTCAGACTGTGAGAAACATGATTCTCTGGTCTGATAGCACAGTTTGGTGGCATGATGCACGGATGGCTGACCTTCGGGAAATTTCTCCGATTTGCACACAGGATTTTTGGAGCCAGAGTGGCCATTGAGTTCCTGGTCACCTGTCACAAATATATATCTACCTATCTATCCACATAAATATTATATACATTGATTATTCTGCCCATTACATTAGCAATAACATAATACATTGATTATTCTACCCAGTTTTTAAAACAATCTGCTCAAGAATCTTGCAGTCTGCTCATTTGATCTTAGAAATGAAGAGAACAAATCGAATTTCTTGTCTTAATCATTAAAATAGGTGCCCTTATGTCATTTTTCAATTCATGTTTTCTACATTTTACCTAAAGAACTGGGAGTACTGCCAAATGTACTATCAGAGGAAGCACAGTAGAACAACAGCTGTGAGAGCCTTTGCTCCCCGCCTCTTTCTCTTCCTCATTTTAAAAATTTCCCTGTTTCTCTCACTCACGCAGGCACATACACAAAAACACACAAACATACTCAAATGAATACACCTATCAAATATAATACAGCACGGCTTTCTCACGAACGCCCTTCACATTGTCTCAGGGTTACTCTTGTCTAAGGGTATGTGTGTTTAATGGCACTGTATAAAAAACAAATTGTTCCACCTAGCTTAATACTCTTGTGTTACTTGACACCATCTTTCTACTATCAAATGAATACAACACCATGCCAAACTCCATGTACAAATAACCAGGTGTAACAAAATATTTTCTTAAAGCAATTACCACTATTGCAACATACCACTGGTGCTTATTGGCCCTCGAATTTATGCAGGAAACACATCAGCAATTAATCCTCAGCATCTTGAAAGCACAGTGTTAAGAACCTATTCCAATCCCACGACTCAGGGGATCTTGCTAATAATAGGGCTTTTCTGTGGCTGCTTTCCTCACTGTCCTCATGTGAGGGTCATGCAGAGGCTCGTCCTATGCTCTATTTACTTCCCATGTTGCCAGGAAACACCTCGCTACTAAGTTTGTATGGAGTCCAGAGTGCATATTGCATGAATAATATCTAAATATACTTTACATTGTGTAACATTATATATAAATATTTAGAGTGAGAGGTAGAGATAAAGAGAGAGGGAGGAGGATGAGTCAGTTACATTTACATTAGCAGACTTCATTACCCAGAACAACTTACAGCTGATACAATTTTCTACAGCAATTATGGGCCACAAGCCATGCTCAAGGGCCCTTTTCAGATTAGCCTTACTTTTTCTCAGTGTTGCTTACGTAGACATATTGCCACAAAATATAGGGCACTTGCTTAAGCATGGCCAGAAACGGATGGCAGTCCATTGCAGGGCCAGCAGGGTTTGATGTCGAAGGACCAAGGCAGTATCTCCCAATCTTGCATTTAGTTGTTTTTGCATGTGGTGAATCAGTTGGCAGTGATCTAGAATATTAGTGAGCTAGAATATTAGACCACTCTTACCACTTAAACATGGTTAATAACCAATAGAAGATTGTTGACTGCAGAGGCTGCGTTAACTTAATCTTGTCTTTTTGTGAGCACACCATAATGGATTTATTTTCTTTTAGGAGATATTATGTACTTGTTAAGGGACATATGATGTCAGAGCTGTAACACTGTGTCATTATGTGGTATGACAGTTATAATGTATGTCATAACATATAAACATACACTAACTAAAGTACACTTAGTAACAATTAACCTAAAACATGACAAAGCACTTATGACAGCATTTAAGTTTTACACAGGGTTTAAAAAGTACAGCATGGTTTCATACAGTGCGTTTTACCTGGATAATATTTTTAGTGATTTAAGTCTGCATTGGAGTTTGGCATTTGGTTGGAATTCCAGCTGATATAAGAGTAAAAAGTACATTAAAGCTTACCATTTTAATACACAGAAAAAATGCTGCACTTGCCGTACTAGCAAGACCAGACCAGATCTTTCAGTGTTCTGCATGGTTGATGGTAGAGTTTCAACACCAGTCAAGTCAAATTTATTTATATAGCACTTTTCACAATGGAGTATTGTCTAAATGCAGCTTTACAATCTTGTATTATATTAAAAGGCCAATCCCAAATTGAGTAACCCTAGGATGACAGTGGAAAGGAAAAACTCCCTGAAAGTAGAAAGAAGAAACCTTGGGAGGACCAAGGCAGTGTGTGTTCCATCTGAAGAAGTTTAAAAACTCACTTCTTCAAACATTACTTGAGGATAAAGCCTTGTCTATCCTTTAGCTGTACTTTTGTTCTACCTGCACTTTGTATGTATTTTTGTCAATTTATCCTCAAGCTCTTGCAGTATTTGTTGCTATTTGTTTCCATAGTTCCACATACTTGCATCATGGCACCTTCAACTGTTTGTATGTTATGCAAGTGACTTTAGATAAGAGGATCTGCCAAATGACTAACATGTACGATGATCAATGTAAATAGCACTACCGTACTTTATTAAAAGTGGTGAAATTAATTCACTTTGGACCCCACATTTGGTCTTGTTTTGAGCACATTGTGTGCACAGTCATATGAAGATTGACAGATATATCAGGCTGTGGGCTGGGGAAAGTCAACACCCTCTTACAATGCAGTATGCATGAGCGCAAAGGGCGTGACTGGCGCCTGGATACAGAGCAAACACAGATCAATCTCTCCCGAGCTCATGGGCATTCTGCATGGCAGCACAATCAGCGAAACACCTCTGCACGTGCCACAAATAGAAGAACCAGACAAGCAGACAAACACATCAGCACATGTGCTATAACATGACGGCTCAAGACAGTGCAAACTCCTTTGCTTCAGGCTTAATGTGTTACATGTTGACACAGTTTCAAGCTGAACACAAAAGCTGCCATGACTAATCAGGATGAATGGACCTATTTTGCACTTGGGGAACATTATATGTATGGGCAGGAGGAGTCTAATCACACTTGCTAGTTGGCAGTACACATTTCTATAAGTGGTTTATACTTCACTTACAAAAGATGACTGAACATTACAATCTGACAGCCTGAAAATAGGATTTGTGGAATATGTAAGAAGGAACATTTTTTAAATTTATACGCTGTAAAATGATACTACATTTAACTTAATTATATATAAAAAAAAAAATGTCAATTATATTATTTTTTGTAATTTGTAATTATATTATTATTAGTATAGGTTATTTTTATAAATGATAAAATATATAGACTTATATTTTATAGCTGTTAATAGTGATAAGTGCTTGTTAAGGTCTCAGGGCTTTTATGAGGACTCACTTGTTTATGATTTGTGGCAATTAGTCAAAATATGTCATATATACAGAAATGATTAAAGTACATACTGACCAGGAACATACAACATTTCAGGAGGTTTCAGTAAAATGCTTCAAGTTATAAAGGTCTCCTAAGAAAGTAGATACATTTTCACTTTGTAGGCAAAGAATAGGCAGTTTTTTCTTCATCAAATCCAGCATATCCAATTGATTCTCTCAAACAGGAATTTGGCTTACCATATAGGATAATAATACACTGCTGACAAAAATTAGGGGATATTTTATTTATACATTTTTGTGAGCAGTACAGCTTGAGTCAACATAGTTTATGTAACTGTCACTACCAAAAAGTAATTGAGAGGACGTGTAAATATATACCATAATACCATAATAGCCTGTATCAGGTGTTGTTTTCATTAAAGTCTACCTCAGATTTTGCAAGCTTAATGTTTATATAAAATAAGCATTATATAAAATAAGGGTAGGAAAGTCGTTAGTTGAGCTTCATAAAACGTATAGTGAACATAGGCTGTTCAACCATAAATTCATTTAAACCAAAAAATGGCTTAAAAATGAAATCGACGCACCAAAGATTTTATAATGGTTCATAATGGGCATTCCAGTTCATGCTCATTCATTCAGTTGTCTTTTGGAGTTAACTCTGGGTGGGACTGAGTGTAAATGGGACTCTGTATTACCCAGCTAACTTCACAACAGGACTAACTAACTAGGAGTTCTATAGAGAGTCTATACCTGTATGCATCATATTTTGCATCTAAACTAACAGCGAATATTAATGTAGAAGTGCATCAAAATATTTTGATGTGTTGTACTTTTTGTCCATTCAGTTGATAATTGCGAATGCCTATTTTGTTTTCATTGGCTATTTTATCAGCTAGAAATGGCTTTTTATAGGTATTTACAGATATTATTTGACCGCTAGAGAATTCTCAATACTTGTGATGCTGACATGGATGAGAAATGGTGGTATGCATGACAAGAACTGAGTGAATGATGACGTCTTTTTACTACTTGGGTCGAGATAGCACAGTAGGAAAAATGTACAGACAAGAGTGACCATGAAAAAGGAGAGTTGTACCATCAAGGTGTTTGTATGAAAACCGCATAATGCTACTGCAGCTGCATAAGTTCATACCGACCAAACGCATACAGCCATGTCAGTGTCACTGCAATACTAAGAATGATGCATTACTTTAATACTTGACCGGTGGCCTTCCTGTGATAGTTTACTCTCCCTATGTAAAGTTTTCACACCTATTATATGCACCTATTACGTGTGGTAAAACTGACAAAAGATTGCAATTCACTGGAGTTTAGCTGTGCACTGCTGTTTCCTTAGACAAAGCTACATAATGCATAACAATGATACTGTAGGTTAAACTGTAGTGAAATGCATTGAGGAAAACCTCGTTTCACCTCTGTGACCTCTCTATATGCAGCATATTCCTGCCACGCTGGAAGACTGCCAAATTCTTGTTATGTGAACGTTAATGTGAACAGAATCTCATGTGCCAGTAACCTTCAGATTGTTCTGGAGATAAAATGACAGCTAGCTGGCTCCAAGCCCAATGCCTACGTGTGCAAATCCTGCACATCGCCTACCTGCATCTCTGTTCTGCTCATTTCACTTGCGTCTTTCTCTCCGGATGGCTAACTCTGATGCGAGTTTCTACATCACTATCTTAGCAAGCTGTGCTTGACATATAACACATTACAATTTGGTGTTGGTCTTTTAAGATAATATAAGATTGTAAAGCTGCTTTGAGACAATGCTCCGTTGAAAAAAGCGCTATATAAATACATTTGAATTGAATTGAATTTCAGTTCAAATGATTATATACCCTTTAGCTATGGATACACATTTTGTGATAGGACAGTATGTATGTAATCTCATGTGTAAAGATAAAGGAAAGCAATATACAGTTACCTATGCATACCAGCAAATCTGTAGCATGTTTTCACGAGTGAGACTCAATTTGATTTCCGTTGGCGCTCAGGATTGACTGCTGTCTTAGGAATTTCATTTTGATATGAGATCCAATGGTCAAGAGTAGAGCTAAAACTGCATCAGCAGGTATAATTCAGAGCGAGCGTATAGGCTGTAAGTGCAATAAAACTGCCTGGCTTTCACGCCGATGGTTAAACTAGTCTTTACAGTCGTTGTTTTGTGTTTGTAATGTCACAATGCAGAACATCATCTTTTTAATCCTCTCTAATCATCTACTCTGTAGCGAAAAGACAAAACTGTCTTTGGTCTGTGGCTTACAGGTATCAGTCACAAAAGACACTAAAGGACAACATGCGTTTGTTTGCAGTCATTCAATCCACTGTGTAAGGGGCGAGCTTTGAGACGACTAATTAGAAGGTGATTTAGACAACAAATGAATAATTATTTCTCAGAATTTAGATGCAACAAAACACCTATGCTTTCATTTCTCTTCTCTTTTCTTCAATGCACACAAGGTAATGGGTTTATTAACATGTGGTTGTCAAACGACACAGTGTAATAAAAGACTGAATTTCAATGCTGCATTTGGCCTCAATGCCTGCAGGATCAAACAAACCCACCATCAATACTGTAGCTGAGATAATAAATTAGACACAGCGGTGTTCTCATTTGGTTCATGCTGGCAGTGAGGTGAGTGCTAATGAGCAGATTTGGCACAGACACTCTGACTGTGCTTTGGGCGCTCTGAAGCTCCCCTTTTTCCTCCATGCCATATGACATCCAACCCACATGAGAGTGGGTTCTCGGCAAAATCTCTGTCATCAGAGCTAAATGTCACTTCCTCCCAGCACCGTTTGGCTTATACTCAGCCAAAAACAACAGGGTCTTTGAAGGCAGGAAAGGCAGGATCTCTAAAATCATCCAAACAATGACCCTTTGACAAACGTCAAAGTCTAGCCACATCAGATAGTGACGTCATTCACTCCAGGGTGAATTGGGGATAACATGTCTTAGAATAAACACGGGTTTGAGTCTTTGATAGGTCTAACACTCTTGCTGTCCAAGGTTGGGCATATACATCTTGCCTTTATCATAATATTTATTAAAATAGATACACAACATCCTTTAATGATTGTTTAAGCATGATCTAAGGACTGTATAAACATGTTTTTGTGTGTTTCACAAAGACCCTTGGGCATAGGTATTAAAAAGCGGACAAGGAAGAGGGCTTTATGGAAAATATTACATTTACCTCATCATTGAAAACCATTTTTACTTTTATGACACGACAAACTGGCATCAAGAAGTCGCTTTGGACAAGGACGTCTGCTAAATACGGTACATGTAAATGTAAGACTGTTGATATGTTTGGATATGCCACAATGTCATGATTTGAGGTTTCAGAAAATACCTGGGCATCAATTATCATGCAAGTATTAGTGAATGAGTTTGAAGGAGGGGAGGCTGGATGAAGGTATTACCCCAGAGGCAAACCCTGCAATGTTTGGCTTCCCATGGCTGATGTACTGTACCGCCACCACTGCCCAGTAAATTCTAGAATAGGCCCTGCCTAAACCCTCTCAGTTTTGTAGCCGCTGCGTGATTGAAACCATGAAGTGGGAAAAGTTATATAGTGTATTAGGAGCAAATGGAATGAAAATATTTTGATAAGACAGAAACAGCCAGGTTAATAAGAAACTATTTTCATTATTTTTTCCATCCATGTTAAATTACTTAACAATTACAATGCAATACTGTTATCATAGAGGATACACAATAAGAAACAAATTACCTTGAGCTATTATATGACCTAAATGTGATGCTTTTATGTCTTTGTTTTCTAAAGAAATTGTCCATAAAGCATTCACGTTTATAATAATAATCTTGACCCATCTAGAAGCATATGGATGTACATATGAAATCGTGACTTTATGCGACTTTTATTTAGTAATGTTTATTGGTTGTGCTAAAAAGAAAAGGCTAGTTAAAGCAATCACTAGGCTCATGGCTTCACAAGCATCATATTTTGCCTGTTGTACAAGCCTGCCATGACAGTGGGTCCGCTTTCTTCAGAAGCAGCTAAGCCCACAGGACGTCTTTGTGTAACAAGATGTATTGATTAGTGTAGTCAGTGAATAGTCATGCGTAAAAAGCTCAGACAGACATGTCTGCACAATGAATAAAGTGCCTATTGCAGCAGGATGGCTATGTCTGTGTTGATCCTAAAGATTGTAACCATCTTGGTTACTGATAATTAATTTTACACAAAATGTATACCGAGTTGTGTGGTAGGAAGCAATTCCATTTACCCTTAAAGAAATACTTTCCGTGAGCTTTGATTATGACGTGGTTAATAATAAAGCCTACATTTCACTGTAGTAAATACCTGTACATCAAATAAAGAGTACATTGCTGGGAATGACAAAATGGTGCATTGTTATTTTGAGAGCATGGTATTTCTTACTGTAACAAGTCAGATATGAATGTACAAATAAGTTCAATAAGGCATTCAACTCTGTACAATTAGTGTTTTAACAGCACAGACTAATTAGAATTACAATGACCTTCTAATGAAAAACATAATGCTTAAACATACTCTACACACACACTTACAAGTTTAAAACAAATATAGATTTACAAAGTCTCAAATGTGTCTTTTTGTAGTAATCACAGTGTTTTATTGAGCCGTACTTGGTAGCATTTAAATTACACAACTATGCTAAATAAATATAGTACATTTTTTGGGAATCATAAAGATACCTTCATAAAGTGCAATTGTCGTGGGCCATTTATTTACGCATGTTAAACCAATCAGCAAGCTCTGCGTAAATATACTGCTCACAAAATTTTTTTTTGTACATATAGTGTACATAGGCAGACAGATTTTTACAACCTTGTTTGCATGTTACCAGTGGGATGATAGTGAGAACGCCCCCAAAGTGTACATTGTTTAATGAACAATGTTTGAAAGGTATTGGAAAAAAATATTCTGAAGCATACACGCACCACACTTAAATTAGAATGTACCTGTGACCCATGAACAGACGTAACAGACTCTGCATAGAAGTGTGTGGCATGTCTGGTGCAGGACAAGACATCAGATGAAAATGGGATTTCCCAGTCGCTAGAGCCTGAAGGTTGTGATTATATTGTTGATGTCGCCACTGATCTTGAACTGAGCCTAGACCCCTGTAATGCAGTAAGAATCCATTGGCAGGGTACCTCAATTGAGAGCAGTATGGTGTGTTTCCAATAATACCTAAATAAAAAGGTTTAGTTTATAATAAGGTCTTCAAGTACACAGTGTGCATCTTGGGATTCTATCAGATGTAAGTTGCTCTGCATAAATGCATCTGCTTAATTGCCAACAATTGTTTAAAAAATGTCAACAGAAAAGTCTACACTTTAACATTAAAAGGATCAAGATAACACAAACATGCAAATAAGAACCTTGTAGATGCCCACATTATGTTTACAGACAGCAAATACACTTGCACATTTACCATCACAAAATAATTTCCAAAAGAAGAAACCTCTACTTCACTTATAAGTTACAGAAATAAGAAACATGAAATTAGGTCAGATGCACCCACCCATTCTCTAGTGATCAATATTTGCATACTTGCATACTAGAATACAATTAAGTCCTATATTTTCCAAAGACGTTATGTTTTCCATAAAATGAGTTTTTTCCCTGTGTTTTTAGCTATTTAAGTAAAAATGAGTATAGGAAAACACACTAACATGCCAATTTTTGAACTTTTCTATTTCATTTTTGAAAAACAAGGTCTAATAATAAATTAAGGCCCAAGGCAATTTTAAACTAGCTGTGGCGAAGAACTGGCAAGATTAAGTTAAATGTGAAGACAGTTAACCAGACATGATTTAAAGTCATTTAAAACGTGTCATGACAAACTTACATTTTTTCCATAATGAATAATAGATATTCTGCTGAGTGCTTTGATGCCAGTGGGCAATAACCTAAAAACACAAACAGACTTGCACTTTTAACCTAATTGTCTGACTGAGTCTGACTCTATTAATATGCACGCAAGAAATACACAAATTTTAATGTTAATGATATTCGCATGATCAGAGGACAATTATTGAAGACTATCATACATTAAAACATTGACCAAAGAGATAGGAAAAGTTGTGACTGCTTAATAACAACGTGCACAATAAGACAGTTAACTTCCCAGTACTGTTGTATCAAGTGTATTTCAGTGGTGGGGCCTGCATGGATCAGACTTGTTTGTCTAGCACATCCCATAACTGCATAAGCAGACTGAGTCAACCTATTTGTCTTGCTCCTCAAATCATTGCTGAACAGTTTTTGCAGTGTGTAGGGCATTGCCTGCAGGGAATACCATTGCCATGAATTGGTGCACATGGTCAATAACAATACGTAGCTGTCACATGGCAAAATAACATCCACACGAATGACATGACCCAGGATTTCATGCATTTCAGCATTCTGAACAGATATGTTATTTAAACTTTGCTGGATTGTACAATACAAACACGTTATAGACAGTTCATGTAGTATTTTGACTCTGCTCAATATGAGATTTGAGGGTTACAGCGTTAATGCCACAATCCATGTTCATCTAGTCCATATAAAAGCCTGCTTACATATGTCACCACAGTCATTTTAAAAACTACAACCTTATATAAATGTCACAGACAGTGAGTCACGCGATCAACATGTATAATTCCTGTGTGCAATTAAATTACTTATTGCAGTAGAACCTTATTTATTTGTACTGACAGCCAAGCACAGACATGTGCACACTTAACGTCAAGGACAGGAGAAACAGAAGAACGTTCAAAACAAAACAGTAAAGGAGCAGTTTGTACTCGTCTGCTTACCTTACTTCCAATAAATGTGTCGTAATGGCAAGCTTGAGGAAAGTAATTAATAGCTCTACGAAGGAATCTGGCAATTTCTTGTTTTTTCATGTTATAGGTCAGGTGTAAAACAGAGCGATAAAAATGCCTGCACAATAGCCATGCGAACATCCCAGGATTCTACAATAGATTGGCAACTGGTCTAGGGTTAGTTCCATGCTTGAACCCTGTGTTTCTTTTTAGACCTCTGCTCCCTGTGATCCTAAACTGTATTGTGCTGGTATGATGAAAATTAATGAAGGGCAGCGCAGTGGTGGAGTGGATAGTTTGTGTTAGTGGTACAGTTTTTGTTATGCATTCTCTAATCCTACACCAGGGCTCACCTGCTGTTGCCTACGGATGCTGGATGCTGGCAACAGTGACACAGAGATGGTTTAAACAAGTTGTGTCTAAACAAATCATAAAATCACAACACCCCGAATCACACCACTACCACATCAGTGTCTCTGCAGTGCTGAGAACGATTCCCCACCCAAATAGTGCTGTGGTGGTTCTTTGAGGGTCCTGACCGTTATAGAACAGGGTAAAAGGGGGCTATTTTTCGAAAAGCAGATGGTCTACAATGGGTAATTGTAGAGCTATAAAGCAAACTAACCACTAATCCCTAAATAAAGAATATGCAGAATATAAACTATAAAATATAGAATACCTAAGACTAAACAGCACTATATACTCTGCTGTCACAAATACCTTTTTAAAAGGACTGTGCACATAAAGGAGAGCGGCCCAGAGATTAAGGTACTGGACTACTGATCAGAAGATTCAGAAAATCCATTACTTTTGAAATATCCTTTAATTTTTGTGAGCAGTGTAATCCCAGATGTAAGTGCCAAACCTAAACCATAAAAAAATCCAAAACATATTAAATAGATTAATTTCCAAGCCAGCACAGATAGCCCATGTAGAATATGATTGTGCCCTGTATTGCCATTCTTTTGTGTAGTATAAAGGCCTGTTACCAGGCAGGTTGACTATTCCCTCATAACAATGATGTCTGGAAGATGAACATGAGATTATAAAATGTTGTAATGTATCAACTAGATCATTTAAACAAAGGTAGAATAGTATCTTGAGGAAAAAAGAAACCACCAAGATTTATGGAAACTTCAAGATAGGTATCAAGACAAACACAATAGGATGATTTAATCACCGTGTATCAACAATTAAGTAATAGGATACAAAGGTACACCCAGCAGAACCAGTTGTGACCCTGTCAGTCACATCACATACTGTTTAATAATTATTAGTAATTTTAGAGGTTTAGTATTATGGCTTATGGATTGAATTGATAAACGTTGTGAGAAGTAACAGCATCACTGTTTAGTCTCCTCCCACTGAGCTGGAAGAATGGGTCGCTTTCATGTGCAAGTCCCAGCACAATACATGTACACTTCCCGTGCTTGGTACGAAGATACCATCCAAAAATCAACAGCCATGAGCTACCAGCCACCCTTCTCACCTAGCTTATTCAACAGGAGGCGGTAAGTGCTCTACAGCCAGGTTGTATATCATTCATTTATGTTCAGAACTGATGGACTGTTTGCATCAAAGTGAAATGGTTGCAATGGAGTAAATAAATTTATGCTTTATTAATCAATAACAACTAACAATGCCTGGACTTACTGTGTTTCAAGGTTTGAGCTAAAAAGAACTTTGTGTTTGCCGTGAAGAGGTTTTTAGTTATGTAACTGTAATGTTAATATTGAACCCTGTACAGGGCTACCATCTGGTCAAGGAATAATAAAGGACAGGAAACTACTATGACAGATAGTAAAGTACAGCTAACAGAACTGATAATTATTTAAACTAAACTTTTAAACCAATAATCCAAGTACAGTGCTGGAGAAGTGCAGATATGTGCATGCTAAAAGACTGCAAATGATCTCACTTCATAAACAACTGCATAAATCTATTTTAAAACTAATTGCAGTTTCCCATGTGTTTAACATTAAATAAAAATGATAAATAAATCAGTTGGCCTAAATGTTCCTTGTTTAGACTCTAGTGCACATCGCCACCATCCCATAGTGACACTCCAATGGAACACACATACTACTTTTATTCATGCTTTGTTACATCTGAGGGTTTGCAGCAAGTAGCATCCTGTGCAATCATACTGAGATTTGTATTTTATAACTTAAATTACATGGTTTAAAAAACATTACACTTGTTGACACACGAGTTTCATTCATCCAGTGCATAATGCTAAATAAAGCATGTTTTAAAATTAAAATTGATGCAAATCAATATTTTTCAAGGTTAAAAAATCTTTGTTCTGTTGGCACATTACTGAATGAATATTTGTTATTTTTTCATTATTCAACATTGCTTTCAGCATCAGTGGCCATTTTAACAACAAACACAAAAATATCTATACACAAGACATGGGAGCTGGCATAGACCCACACAAACACGAGGAGGGCTTGCAGGCTCCAGACAGAGGTTGCTCCACCCTGGGATTGAACCCAGGACCTTCTTGCTATGAGGCGACAGTGCTACCAACTAAAACAGCATGTCGTCCTTTTAAATGTATATGCAGCAGATTTATTAACGTGACTGAGTTATTACATTGTTAAGATTTTTTTAAATCACCTGTGTGCTTTCCTGGTCACCAGAGTGGCTTCAGCACCTAGAAAACACAGGGCAAAGGTGTAAGAATTGATCAGATCACCAGCCAACTGCAGGAATCCCTACCAAACAGCTGCCTTACCTTTACCCTGTGCTGGTATAATAAAAAAATGTTTCAATGAACAGAAGCATGTCAAACTGGAGTGCCACACATATTGACTGTTCAGTAGGGTGTATGGTCAAGACTGCAGTTTTCTATGGGATCCTCTTCATATTAATTTTGAAATATCCCCTAATTTTTGTGAGCAATGTAATATCACCTGCAGCATGCCCACTCCTTTTTCATAAACTACTTTCCTTAATTGTGATTTTGTACAATTACCTGTTTATACCTGTATATCTTGTAGTCACTGGACATCTCAGGGTCGACCTATGTGCTGCTTCAGCACATTGCTGCACATTTAGGAGCTCTAAGCCATCATACGCTGGCTTTCAGCTTATATAAGACAGTACAAAAGTGATGGATGCCTTTGATGGAGGTTACATAATAATGAGTGTACTACTAACTAGAAAGGATTTGTGCCTCAGCATGTGCAGGGCTCACACCATGTTGCAGAGGGGATTTACATCTCTTCTTCACTGCTTACCGCTTTATATGATTCAGACTAATCAGCACTCACCAATTAGCCTGACTGCAGCACTGTGGGTGTCACACAGAGGAGACACAAACTGCTATGCAATTTAACCTGGCAGCTTCACGTGCTACATGAAATGCAACGAGACAGCCACTAGCGTGTGTAATCTTTTACTCTATTCAGTTTCTTTACATGGCATCACATTTGAGTACTTACCCTTCTTGCTCTCCCACTGGAATGTTGCTGATGAATTCTAATGCCTAATTAATAAGTTCTCTTAGAAAACTCGATAACTTGTAGGAGTGAAGTGCAAAAAGTTTTGGTTTTGGTTACATGAGTATAATTAAAAATAAGCTGCAGAACGTTTTAAGCTCAATTGAACTAACTAAGTGCGGCAGCCTCATTATGTGATTAGACATAATGCATTTTAATGTGATTAAATACAGTAAGTTCATTTAATGTTTCTCCAAATGCCTACATGATATAGCAAATCTGAAATAATTTTTATGTTCAACTATTCAGCCTAATTCTGTCATAACTCACATTTTAGTTCAGGAACTTAAACCACTGAAACAAAATTGTTGTCCACTGAATGCTGAATGCTATTGCCACTGGTAGAGTTGTGGTGTTCCTTGGTTAGGTGCAGGGTCAATCATTAATTAAATGTATCACTCCTTGTCCTCAGAAAGATCCTTTTAAAATCTTAACGATATATGTGTGGTTGCTTTTTTACAAGATGAACCAGTTTGTTTCTCCATTCTCCACCCTCAAGAGTTGTTATAATTTATGTAATTGCAGAATTCAGATATAAACTTTATATGGGGTCAGTTTTTAAACCTTATATATAATATTCTTCCTTGACTAGGTTTGTAATGAATAACTAGTGCATGCCATCTTACCGCCATACCTCATTGACTTGGCCCAGATTTATTGTTGGATACCTGCTTAATATTGCTCTACAGTTTACCACTGCGCAACTGACATGAGATAACAAATTTATATTTAATATATTTATGTAAGTTTGAATGCATACATTTAAACCATATATCATGTGTGTGTGTAAAAAGTATTGTTTTGTGGGATCTCTGTGCCTTATAGAGAATTAAGTCATATTTATGTTCATTCCGTCTACCCAAATCTTTGCATAAGACTGACCACTCTCATGATCATCAGATATTTTATAGGTCAGGAATAGTTTAAGACCCTTTAAGGAGCCATATTGGTTGTATATGAAATGCTTCCTCTTTCATTATTCCCTAAATTCCCCGTACTATAGTTTATAGAACCTAAGAGAAACAGGACAAGTGATGGTGGTAAACCAGTTAAGGCAGATGTGATGGCATGAACACACTGACATGCCTTTTTTTTAAAAACAATAATATCTAATGAAGTTAGAATTTTGCATTAAAACATCATTATGATCATTTGAATGTCTTGTCAACCAAAAATCAGAAAAGCTTCGATGAAATGTTTGTTGACATGTTGATAAAATGTTATTGAAAGTGTAACAAACGCATTATGATATAGCTTATATTGCCAATATTTTAATGGAAAAAAATATTTTGGGTTAAATATACTGTTCACAAATACATATATATATATAAAATAACTTCTACCTACTAATAATAGTAATTTGATATAATTAATAACATAACACCCATCCCTAATGCAACATATTAGTCTGACTAAAACTTGTACCTAGGTTCTTGTGACTAGGAACAATGCCATCCAGATTCAAGTCTGTTGTAAATATTTAACTGTTCTAATCATGTTTCTTAACCAGTTTCGGCTGAACACTGGTGCAAATTGGAAGCATTTGTTTATTCTAGACTAGTTTAGTCTGGGTGGAACACATTAGGTGTATTGTCTGGCCATGTTCTTGTAGACCACTTGGCGTTGGCCATGAGCTTAACAAGATATGTTCATATCTTAACAAGGCATGACCAAATTATTTGTGCCAGTATCAACAAACTTTTAAGTGCGTGAAGTAAACAAAACACGGGTTTAATTAGGCCAAAAGGTACAATACACCAGGGTTTAGTTAGGACAAAAGTTACAAACACGTTTACTCTAACAGTAAATACATGCAACAAAGGATTACTGCAAGTAATAACCTTATAGTATATAGCAGTGTTTCTCAATCCTGTTCTTGGAACAATCTGCATGTTTTAGTGCTTTTCCTGTCTAAACACACCCAGTTTCAGAAATGGGCTTGTTAATGAGCTTAGCAAGTGGATCAGGTGTGTTGCGAGCAAGGAAAATACAAAAAGCTGGTGAGCGGTGGGGCTCCAGAACCATGTTTGAGTAACACAGTCCTCTGCAGTAATACCGTGTTTTTCGTTACAACACATCACATAAGGACCATGACAGTTTGATTAAATCTTTCCTAGACAGTCAACTGACCTAAACCCCATTGTGCAAACATGACAAGAAGCTATGTAAAATACAGTGAAATGTTGGTATAACATGGATCATAAGGTTTGGCACAAACATGTGCAGTACAAGCCAGCTCGGGTGCTTGCTGTCATTACACTGAAAGGGTTATGGTGTTTGTATGATTTGTAATGAAAAACACTTACATTCAAGAAAAATGCAAGCGTTTCCCTTAGGGGACTAAGATTATGTATATACACCCCCTAATCACTTATTAGGTACACTTTGTTTTTACACTCACTTTCACACTCATTTTTATCAGTTCCATTTACCATACTGGTGCACTTTGGTAAATACTTTAGCCCATCTGTTTCTCTATATACATTGTTATTCTTCTTTACTCTGTTTTCTTATGATCAGGACTCACACATGGCCACCATAAATCAGGTACTACAGTATTTGCATAGTGCATTTTCAGCACTGCAGTGATACTGATGCAGTGGTGGTGGCTGTTAGTGTATATTTTGCTGGAATGATTGAAACAGATAAGGCAGTGATGCTAGAGTTAAAAAATAAGTTTATGCATTCTGTGTCCAATCACTGTGCACTCTATTAGACACATCTACCATATTGCTCCACCTTGTAAACGTAAAGTCAGAGACAGTATCTCATCTGTTGTTGCATAGTAATCCTTCATCAGCGTTTACAGGATGATGCCTATAGGATGCTGGTGGCTAGACATTTTGGCTTGTGGTTTACAGTCCAGTCCAATGACACTGAGGCATTTGAAACCTGCTGCTTTGTCGGGTCCATTTATACAAGCACAACACACAGTAACACAACCACCACAAATAGTACCTGAGCTGTGCTAGTCCTGTGGGACTAGAAAGCAGAGTAAAGGGGTCTAACAAAGTATGTAATGAAACAGATGGACTAATTGTAGAATTACAAACTGCTTCTGTATTGTGAGCGGAGCTAATAAAATGAACAATGAGCATAAAAACAGGGTGTACCTAATCAAGTGATCAGTGAGTGCATGTATATTAGTGCATGTTACTAATTATCCTATTATTGTTTTCATATTATTTCGTTAAATTGTTTTATTTGCAATTTGGTCACGTTTCATTCATTGAATTGATTTAGTGAACCAGAAATAAAAAATTATAATTGAATTAATTCGTTCAATGCATTGAAATACTAATATGCTATAGATAGTATATAAGAAAATAAACTTAGGATAAAAAGCACATGGCAAAAGTGGCATATAATAACGAAAATGGTACACAGTTCTTGCGCTTGTTTATGCGCAACGGCTGTGTTTGTTTGATTTGTTTTCTGTACTATTCACTCATTTCAACCAATAATTGGTCACTTACTTATTTTCCATACAACTTATTTGTATCTTTATAAATAAATAAATAATTAATTAATTACATCAATCCATAAATCTAATTGCGATAAATATGCCTGGACACACAAAGTGGATAGGTGTGAGGGGGTTGAATAAATGTCCAGTAAATAACCGTGATGATACTTGCATGCACGTGGATCGTTCAGAACGAGTTCTCGCGTTTAAAGAACACAGCGTTCTTAGAAGTGTTTGTTCTTAGTTGTGTTTGTGCTCGTTATATCCCATACAGCCACTAGAGGACGAGAACGTGCCAATAAGTGAGATTAGTATATTCTTACAACGGAAAAACTTTACTTTTCGGGAAATGTAAAATAAATACATTATATATTATTTTTGTATTAAGAATTCACATTTGACGCCTTAATTCATCAGGTATAATAAACTGCTCACGTGATTTCTCCATAAATATTTGCGAGACGTTGTTTCGTGCAAACCTTTGTTGTTCCTCGCACGAGTTCAGGGAGGGGTCAGTGGCGCGAGGCTAATTTGAATAATTTATTCATGCGTCGTCGGCACGTCATTTACAGCCACTATTTAAG
>JAUZST010014937.1:0-10408 GCA_034779995.1 Parotocinclus haroldoi
CATCATCTGTTCAGGGTCGATCTGGGGGTTGGCAGTGAGGACGCTTGATCCCTGCTGGAGGAGCATCATCTGTTCAGGGTCGATCTGGGGGTTGGCAGTGAGGACGCTTGATCCCTGCTGGAGGAGCATCATCTGTTCAGGGTCGATCTGGGGGTTGGCAGTGAGGACGCTTGATCCCTGCTGGAGGAGCATCATCTGTTCAGCACTGATATGTTTGCTTGCAGGGAGAACAGTTGGCTCCCTGGGGATAAGCACTGCATGTTCAGCACTGGTCTGGGAGCTGGAAGTGGGTTCGCTTGATCCCTGGTGAAGGAGCATAATTTGTTCATTATTGGTCTGGGGGCTGGAAGTGAAAGCACACGATGTCTGAATCTTAGATCGGGTCTGAGCGGCACTGGTCTGGGGGGTGAAAGGTAAAATGCTCTGTCTATGATGTAGCAGCATTTTCTGTTCATTTTTGTTGCGGTTGCTGGCAGGGGGGATGCTCATCCCCTGCTGGATGAGCACCTGTTCAGAGTTGGTCTGGTGTCTGGCAGTAAGGATGCTGTGTCCCTGATTGAGTGTCGTCTCTTCACTCCTATGTTCAGCATTGCTCTGGGGGGAGGAAGATAGAATGGTATGACCATGCTGGATGAGCATCATCTGTTGGTTGTTGGTCTGAGGGTTGGCAGTGTGGACACTCTGTCCATGCTGAAGGAGCATCCTATTTTCACCATTGCTCTCCAAGTTGGCATCGAGGATGCTGGGTCTCTGTTGGATGAGTGTCACCTGTTTAGTGTTGGTCTGGGGTCTGGCAGTGAGGAGGGTTGGTTCCTGATGGAAAAGCATAATTTCTTCATTGTTGGGCTGAGGACTGCCAGTGAGGTCTCTCAGTCCAAACATATTTTCGGCATTGGTCTGGGAGTTGGAACTGAGGTCACTAGATCCCTGCTGGAGGAGCACTGACTGATCATTGTTGGTCTGTGAGGTGGCAGGGAGGGTGCTTTGTTTACTGTGGTGGAGACAACTCTTTACTTTAAACTTGTTACATTCATCAATTGTCTGATTGCACACACACTTCAATTCTTCAGTCCTGGCTTGATTTGGACTGCCATCTTGGTCAAACACTGTTACAACAGCACAACCCTCTTGTAATACAGATTCCTTAGGTGATCTTACTGGAGCGTTACCATGTTGTGCGACAATAACCGTTTTATCATGGCCAAGATTAGGCATATATGGATCTTTACCCTTTACTAGTGCTGTATTAAGCTTTGGATCTATTACTTTGGTATTTGCTGTGGCTTCGGACGAAACATCCTCTTGGTTTTCTGGTGCAAAACTCTTTTTATGTGACTGACTCTCATGTGAATGAGCATCATTACTCGTTTTTGTGAGTTGAGGTAAAGCGTGCTCGTCATCTATTTCTTTTGTTCCGCAGAATAAGGCACCTGTGGATCCCATCCTTTTATGGTCATCATTTGTGTTGTTAATTACACATTCACCATGTGTAACTAGTTCCTGATTTAAAAAAAAAGCAAAACAAACAATTTTTAAGTTGATTAAGAATAATTAACAGTGATGCTGGTATCTTGAGTCAGGGGCATAAAATCACAAACTTCCCATATACTAACTAACTATTTTCTCAACATTTTATTTGACCGCTCCTTGTGAGAGAAAGAAAATCCCATAATTTTGAACAAATTATATTAAACAAAGCATGTCAAACTGTATCACTGTGAGTGTCACACATTCGCTGTTCAGTAGGGTGTATGGTCACCCAAGACTGCCAAACACACTGATAGTGATGGAGCATGAATCGGATTATTCAGCAGCTCTCGTGAGATCCTATGCCACTCTTGCTCCCGGGCAGCTTCCAGCTCAAAAAGTATTATGGGAGGCATTTGACGGTTTGCCAGACGTCAAAAGAGAGAACGGATCAGGAGAACGTGAAGACCAATATTGTTTTGACTATTGAAGCATGCTGCTGACAAGATGCGGATGGTGTGGCCTTGTATTAGAGCATATAAAATGTCCCATGCCATGATATATATATATATATATATGTATGTATATATATATATGCATGCACGCTTCAGACAAGAAAGGAAATGAACACATGGAATGACGAGTGGCAGAGGATCCCACATGGTCTACTGAACAATCTGATCCTGTTCATGCCCCATCATCCATCATTGTCAGGGAGTTTTGCCAGTCTTGGGTGATCATACACTTTAGTGACCAATCAATGTGTGGCACTCTCATCCAGTTAGCATCTCATTTGCATAATCAAACAGCTTTCTTTGACTTTGCATTTGCTGTTCTGTCTTATTTAATGAAACAAAACCAAATAAAATATTTTTTCCTCGCTTTATATGCATTTCGAAATATCCCTTAGTTGTTAGCAGCGTACATAAAAAAATTCAAAGTAAATGAAATTACACCTAGCAAACACTCTTAAATAATGCAGGATGTTAATCAGAGAAATTTGACATTTCTGAAATGGTGTGTATACACCACGCACATTTATATAACACACATACTGTATACACAAACAGTAAGGAATGCTAACTTGCCTTTAATATGGTCTTTGTAATAGGCTTCACATTCTCTGTCGTCTGTTCTAACAAACTTTGATCATCTTGATGGTGGTCTATGGCCTCAAACCCACAATGGCCTCCAGGCTGTACCAAGCTTCTAGGGGGGGGGAAAAAAGCTCAAAGTAATGTGGACCCAACCACTATGCATTTACTGTACAACATAAACAGCTATCAGCCAGCATGATTTTACCAAGACAACTACCATTATTTGCCTTAAGTGCCCTTATAAATACATTTCATAAACACATGCAAAATGAAGGTTATAGACTTTCAATGTTATATACTTATCTATAACAAATACTAGTCAAACTCTTAACTCAATTGGTACCTGCTGTTTTTGCTGTGGGTGTGTAGCTCAGTAGGGCTACATGAAAGTACTAGCTGCTCTTCTCGCACCAGGACTATAGGGCTGCTTTTCTTTTCCATGGTCTCACCAGGTGACATGGCAGAGACTCTCCAGAGCTGCAGCTCCTCAGCTTGTACTTTGTTTTGCTCAGAGAGCAGTTGAAGCTGAGTCTGCAGATCCTGCAGCTGACAGGGAGAAAAGAAGAGAAATAACATAAACATCAACTCCATGTCCGAATTTAATTGTATAGAACTGTAGCTAGAAATCTTGGAAGTTTGTTTGTTTGGGTTTATTGCAATTCCTACTTAGATAGGATATGTAGATGGCATTAAATTAAGTTTCGGATAGACTAAAAGGATGATACAATATGGTATATCGGCCATTTGATCATTAGATGGTCTAGAAAGTTCAGCTATTCCGGGGAGTTATGTTCAAGTAGCTCTTTCACATTATAGTCATTATATCATATATTTCAAATTATAGACATAACTGTCAATCATCAGTTGCACTGCATTCTATATAATGATGTTTTATGTAAACTGTACAAAACAGTTACAGTAAAATGGCACATCTTCCCCAAGAAGGAGTTAATGGTGTGTGTTAAGGCTAAGTGACCTATACGGCATCTCGTTAAAGCTGTTTGATCTGTTTTGTTTAGTGGATATTGTGTAGGAGTCCTTTCAAGCCAGGTTGATTTTGTGTAGATGGTTTCAAGTGTAACTTCATTCCTATTGCCAAGAGTTCTAAGTTTATATAGGGCGTCTGTGGGTTACACAAGACTAGGTAATCACCTTTTCATAAGCTTTATTGGGTGCATCTAAAATACCACAGCACTGGTTGGTTAAGCAAAGGAAGACAATTATTATTCCATCCCTTAGACACATGATCCCCTTTTTAAAATAAAGCTGTGAGCACCCCCTTTTTCATCATGACAACTCACATGAGGTTGCATAATAGTAAGCTCCTATAATCCCTGGCCAAATGGTGGAATCAGGATATGCATTTAAATTGAACAAAACAAATATGCTTCTATTTTAATACTCTGATTATAATGTCTGTATGATTGCTTTATGACTTCATACATGTATTGACTTCACAGAGCAGTGCTGTAACTACACTTCTGTTATTACACTGCATTTTATACCATGGGAACAGTCTTACAATTCAAGCAATGTTGGGTTAAGGGCCTTGTTTAAAAACCTGTGGCAGCTTGGCCAAGGTGGGGCTTGAACCCTGGACCATCAAATCTATTCAGGTCCATAGTCCAGTACCTTAACCCTTTTTTCCCCTTAGGCTAACTGCAGTTTAACACAGAATAATGTTATGCTGTTTACATTTACAGTATTTAGCAGACACCCTTATCCAGAGCAACTTCTTTAACGAATGATGTTCAGTGTGAGAGTCCTAATGCTATTTTTATGCACCAAAATAAAAATGTGGCTGAATCCAACATTTTAAAAAGTGCTATGGTAAAAGATAAAAAGTTAATAATATAATATTATATTACCAATAACCCACACAAAGAACGATTGCTTGGCTAATGACTCTTATGAAATGATCCACAGAACCCACATACTGCAAAACGAAGGACAGTGAAGCAAACAATTTTAATTACTTTGTAGTTTTTATGAACATTATAATTATTTTGAAAGTGTTGTTCAGTTTTACTGATCAATTATTCACCCCAAGTGCTCAGCAGCTGAAATATATATAAATTATTTTAACCACAATTTTGGTTAAAGCTCCAAGTTTTGTTTTTAGCCAATCAATGGTCACTGCAGGGTTAATATATTAAACGACATAACCAGTACAGGTTTTGACGTGTCCAAAATAAATTTAAAAGACATTCTAAGAAAAGACAAAGATCTTAGTTTCACAATGTTTTGGTGGAACTCAGGAACAGCTACAATATAGTACCAAGCACAAAAGCAATGTTAGAAATGGAAAAGGGTACCTGTTCCAGAATAGAGTGAACTTGTGCTGAAGGGCATGCCTCATTGCCACTTGTTTCATGTACATATCCAATTACGACTTTAGTGTCACTTATTCCATTTTCAGACCTAGTACTTAATCCCACTTTCTCCTCTAGGTTTGGGATATCAACAGAATTGCCAGCTTCATTTTTGGCTGTTGCAGTCTCGTCTTCACTGTTTGTCAAATAAGTAGACCCAGGTTCTGGTTGTGGTGGTTCTTCTGATAAACATGGCTCAGTGTCAAGTAGTGTCAGTTTTAATTTTAGGTGTTCATTTTCCTGCTTGAGGGTCAGGTAATCCTGCACTGACACTTCTTGTAGCTGCAGAGGGAGCTGGTCATTTTTGACCTTCAGCTGAGCCAGCTCGCTATGCTGTTGATGTAATTCATTTATTATAGTCTTCAAGGCACCTGTGTAATTTGTGGGATTTTCTAGGCGCTTAATGGGACCTGATATAACAGAGCTATCTGTATCTTTAGCTTTACTGTCAACCACATGAGCACTGCCTTCCTGAGCAGTGGTCAATGCTTTCAGTAGTTCCTTTGCACCAGTGATTTCCATACAGTGTGCAGAGTCTCTGGCATGGGCATCTAAGTTTTGTAGTGACAGATCCTCCTTAGTACCTAAAGCCATGTTTTTCTTACATGACTTATCTATAGCAGCATTATATTTATCACTCTCATCCACTACCAGCATATTTGTAAAGTGCTGATGATGAGGCTGTATTGGTTTGTTACTTGCGGTCTGAGAAGTCTCTAGTGTAGTTATTTCACCTGTGCTTAAAGCAGCTTCGCCAACATGACGATCACAGGCTGGATATACAGAGATTTGGTGAACCTGCTCAGTGTTTAAGGTCATGCTGTTAACCCCTCTTATCCTTTTGTCTGCTTTGTACGAGGTAAGCTCCTCTCGACATAGCTGTAGTTCCTCTCCTTGTCTCTGGAGGGCAGCATCTCTCTCTTCTAGTTCCCTCAACAGGCCTTCAATGTGCTTGCTTTGGTTCTCAAAAGCCAGGGTTAGCTGCTGGGTTTGACCAGTAACTTGGTTCTGAAGAGCTTCAAAATTTTTCTGTGCCTTTTTTGCCCTCTCCGATTCCTTGTTTCTGTGTACTCTCATACGTTCCAATTCCAAAACCAAAACAGTAGTGCTGTCTAAATCCTTGCTCTCAGCTTGATCAGGATTTCCTGCTGTTCTCTCCTGCTCTTCTAGTGAGTGTTTCCTTGAGTCTGACCCAGTATCGTGTTCAGTAAGCAAGGGTATATTTGGGTCTTTGTTCTGGAGGTTGGAAATATTAGCATTAGGAGGTAACATATTTTCTAATGCAGTAACCTCATTTGTAGTGTTCGGTTGATTCCCAAGTTGCAGATAGGTTAAAGGCATGCTATTTATCACATTCTTTTCCTCCACTGTGGCAGACCGGTCTATTTCTGCTTGAAGTTCTGCAATCTTTAGTTCCTCTACTTCATTGTGCTTGCAACATTTCTTCTCCTCCTCCCTTTCCCTTTCTCTCTCCTCTCGTTCCTGCAGAAGTTCAGACTGCAGCATCCGAAGTTCCTGATGCATTGTTTCCCTATCCTCTTCAAGTTGTTCTTTCTTTCTTTTCATCTCAGCCAAGGCCTCTCTGACCTTCATGGTCTCCTCTTTGGTATCTTTCTCTTGTTTTTCGCCCTCTTTCTGTCTTTGTTCAGCTTCACTCTCCAAAGTGCCAATCACTTCCCGTAGTCTTGCACATTCCTTTTTTTCCACTTCCAACTGTGCCTCCAGCTTGCTCCCTTTCTCCTTTAGCTCCTGGGCCTTGGTGCGATGTTGCTCTGCCTGGCTCGAGTGCTTCTTGCTTAGTTGCTTCAGTTTGGTTCTAGCCTCACTTTCTGATCGCCTATGAGTTTCAAGATCTTCCAGACGTTGCCCCAACTCCCGTTTAATGTCCTTAAGCTCATCCCGAAGAATAGCATTCTCTTTTTTTAATTCCATGAGAGATGCCGTGTTCCGTTTATGTTCTCCTGTTCTGTTTCCCTTTGAGTTTCCTAAGTCACAATGGATATCATCTTTAAACACACGATCACTTATGGAATCAGACATGTAAGACTCTGTGTCTGTGTCTTCTATCCCGGTGTCTAGTTCTGCAATGGAGCTCTCCCCTCCTGATTCACCAGACCTTCCTGCTTCACAATGCTTTCGTTCTTGTACACTGAGGCTCAATGATGTGGAATCTTTAGACTCAAATTCACCGATTTCCTCTGAATCAATGCCTTCACCAGGTTCTCTGTCAGAAGGATACGTTAAAGGACCGGGCTTGTCTGATCCTCTTACTCTCTCAATTTGTTGGGCTTTCTTTCTCAGAGCGGAGTGCTGAATAGGTTGTGAGTGTTCGTAAGGAATAGAGCGAACAGAGTTGAAGCTGTCTCCAGTAAGAGGAGTGAAGGAACGAGAAGTCTCTTGTGGAGGGGGAACTGCAAGCTTGGCTGAATAATGGAAAGAGATAAATGCAAGTTATCGTATATGTCATTTATTCTAATTTCAACCAGAAAAATGAATAAATAAATAAATATACACACTGCTCACAATAATTAGGGGAAATTATTTTGTTATATTTTTTGTGAGTAGTGTATATACACAGTATACACACACACCATATTATAAACCAATTTTTTTATATAATTGTTTACATAATTTGTAAATGGAAGAAGGTTAGAACGACCAGGACTCAAATTAGGGATACCGTAATTAAATATCCTCCAATTTCTGTGAGCAATGTACGTTATCGTGCCATAAGCCCAGATTGGTGAAATGCTGCAGTGATGGTTGACCTTCTACAGGCAAATGTGTCTTACTAAATAATGTCCAACAAACTTAACACAGGTAGATTGCAATTAAGGTGACTTTTTTTTTACTTTGACACCACTAAAATGCTATGTCAAATATCTTACTTTTGACTCCACTACATAATGTGAACTCAGTCGTTACTTTTAGATTGTGTGTCCGTTAAAACAAAACATATAAGAACAAAATAAATGAGAAGCAAGTTCACCAGTGTGGGTACAGAACGAGAAACATGGATTGCTGGGCCTGCCCGATTTCCAAGATTGCATTTTACGGGACCAGCTGGGTCGCCAGCTTTAGAAACCTACGAGGGTGCAGGATCTACAGGCGCAGCTGCAGCATCCGTGGGAACATTTTGCCACAAGATACAATATGGAAACCGTTTGCCTCCAATGCTCAATCATATCTCATCTTGTATCCAGGCTAGAGGCAGCCTAATGTGGCAATAGAAATTCCTTTCCAGTTTTCATCAATAAATGTATCCTTTTGCTCTAGTGCTCTGTGCTCACTTATATATGTCGTCATTACATTCATATACCTGCATATATATACTTATTTATTTATTAAGAAAAAATAAAAAGTAAAGTGAATGTCTAAGATTAGATGTTCATTTAACATTTGAATATTTCAAGTGTCCTCAATCACTGGGCAGTGTGGTGGCTCAGTGGGTAGCACCACTACCTCACAGAAAGAATCCCAGGGTGGAGCAGCTCGGGTCCTTTCTGTGTGAAGTCTGCATGTCATCCCTGTGTCTGTGTGGGTTTCCTCCAGTTTCCTCCCACATTCCAAAGACATGAGTGTTAGGTTAATTTGTGTCTCTAAATTGGCACGAACTTGTGTTTGTGTGTGTGGGTCTTTGACGATAGGTGATGCGATACGTCGGTCAATGTGTTCCCTCGTCGCGTCTTCACGGGTATGAACAGACCCCGCATCAAGCGGAACTTGAACCGCAAGGAAAGGAAAGAAGTGTTCTCAATCAATGGGATGACAATAAGCTATGCATGGACATCTTGTTGTATTTACATATCAGATATCAATCAAATCTGATACTGAGAACACTTTTGTGGAAGTGTACCATGGCATGTACAAAGGAGATTTCTGTTTTCCTGTATCTGCGACAGGACGGCCAGGCAATAATTCAATTAAAGCAAATTCAGGACTTCTGTCCTTGAACGAAATCTCAAGAGAATGTGGGTCATGTAGCAATAATAAAGATAATGTCAGTGCAGCCAAGTCAATATTCAGACTCTAATCCGACAGAAGTGCTGCTGATGGACAAAAAGCAAGCATATGAGGAAATCCACCAACCTGCCACAGCTAAAGCCGGTTTCTGCAGAGGACTGGGTTAACATTACTCCAATCATATATGCATGACTTGTCAAAAGTAATCAGAAACATTTTGTTGCACATACTGCTGCACAAGGGTGTTCAACTAAAGACTGAAAGCAACAAGCTACAAACATCAATGAATAAATGACCAAGTAAAATATTTTGTCTTTTTCTGAGCTCTCTTTATCCACCTCTAATCTTAAGGTAATTTTAGGCCATATTTATGCAAATACACTCATATCCTATTCTTGTGGGCATATATTCAACAAAGTGCTGCAAACATTCATCAGATATGTTTGTCCGTATAGCATTACCATAATACCAATAACTGTCAAATTTATTTACCCTGCAGTTCTTTGAGGAGTTTCAGTGCTTCAGCTAACTCTTCAGTAAGTCTCTTCACCTCTGCTTCAAGGCTTCTCTCCCTCTTTTTTAACTGCTCAACAGACACATTTAGGGCTTCGTTTTCCTTTAGCGACTCCTATAGGAGAAGATAGGAAATACATTACAATGACAATAATTAATATTTGCAAAAAGAAAAAAAAACTTCAAATTGTTATGCGACCACTGAACAAACGTGGAGTGTGTTTGCAGACATGCAGAAAAAGGAAAGAATTTACTGCTGGGATACAAATACAGATGATTAAAATATTCTGTTCAACAAATCTTTAAATGTATTCTGAACATTATCCTAGCCACAATAATAATATAAATGGAGGTAGAACCAACCACATGATACATGGCCCTGCGGTAGAATGCCGTGCTGTCCAGTGTATGCTTCTGCTTGCAGTGGTTTCTGGTATAATATTCATAGTATATAATACTGCATTGCAAGTTTTATTGTCATCTGGAAATTTAAGAAGAAATCTTTCCACAATAGGGTTTGAACAAGTTGAAAAGGTTTTTGTTCCCCTTTTTGATATTACATTTCAATGTAGACGAATTATACACAATTTATTTTGTAAAGACAGGAGCTCCAAGGCCCAGTCAAGCCGAAGAAATATCCAATTAAAATAATATGTTCCCAAAAAAAGGAGTTGATTACATCGACCTATATTTGGTGTATATATATATATATATATGGTACCCAACATATTTTAGACTTGCTACTTTCTTGCTTTGCCAAAATATTGTATGGTTCATGTAATTGTTTAATCGGTCATGTGAATGAGTTGTGATAATTCAGTGTAGAGAGTTGTACCAAATCTTAATTAGGTGATTTGTTTATATCACGTCGCTTTTAGCATCAGTGGCTATTTCAGTGCAACACCGACAAGGTTTTATGTATTTATATATACACACACACACACACACACACACACACACACACACACACACACACACACACACACACACACACAC
>JAUZST010014938.1:0-10408 GCA_034779995.1 Parotocinclus haroldoi
GTGTGTGTGTGTGTGTGTGTGTGTGTGTGTGTGTGTGAGAGAGAGAGAGAGAGAGAGAGAGAGAGAGAGAGAGAGTGTGTCCATGTTTATATTACACTATGGGGATAAAATAAGTACCTTCTAGAAAATAAATATCTGACAACCAGTATCACTGGAGCTGGGGTCTCACTGGCAGTAACTGACCTTAAGCAGGTTGGCAATCCGTCACGGGGCACATATACACACACTTACTCACATGTCAAATCTAACTAGGGATCTCTGGAGCTGTGAGGCGACAGCACCAACCACTGTGCCAGTGTTTTTCACTGAGGGTATCATGCCGAGCTGAAAATGGGACAACTTGGCAGTTATTTCTCAATACAGCATCCTTTTTTAATACAACCAAATCAGATTTAGAAGCTGGGACAGTACATTAGATAGTACATAGCATTTGATATGATGTAGTTTGTCCAGTTAACCAGTACCTCAGTCTTTGCAGCATGTAGACATGGGCTATCCAAACACTCCAATCAGCCTCTTCATAAATTCATCAAGGCTTTTCACCACCACCAACATTAGAATTATATAGTATTAATTAATTTTCTGTTGTCCCTCATATCTTGTCATTAAACCATATACAATATGATTATATGTTAATACAACTGAAGCACATCACTTGGTAATCATTATAATATTGGCAATTACTAACAAACGTGTGCTGAGAGTATTCAGATCAACCTCAGACTCTCCAGATGGGCATTTCTGTGGAAGATTTGATGGTGCTCATCATCTGCAGTAATGCTTGAAAGTTGATGAGTCTTTAAACTTATTTGTGGTTCTGCACAAATATGGCCTAAACTATCATCCAATTTTTACACAAGTACTAAATTAGATAAAGAGAACATGCTCTAAGTATCTGATAGTGACCAGCATGTGGAGCAGTAATTGCAACTAAACATTTACAGTAACTTGTTGATCCGTACTACACATCTGTTTGAAGAATTTTTAGTAGATTCTACAGTACAGAACAGCTATAACTCTTAAATTCGTATCATTGTTTCGTTTGGGGAGCATTTTGTTTGGAGTGGATTTCCCCTGGCATCTCTCCAGTTACACTATTGTGTTCTTCATTAATGGTAGACTCGTGAACTTGAACAAAAGTCAGTGTGACTCCTGACCAGAGTCTTGAATTTCCTGCACTTGTACACAGTGTACGACTATGGATTGGTGGAGTCCAAGCTCTTAGAGATGGCTTTCTAACATTCCCAGCCAGCCTATTCCTAGTTATTGAGCATCAGCAACCTCTTTCCCCTTAATTAATTTCCTGTGTTTGTGCCAGGATATGCTTCCTCCTGGGTAGCTTTGATGGGTGCCTGTCATAAAATAAAACATTGTACCTGCTCCTGTCTGAAATGTCAAGGGTTCACGAAATTTTAAGCACCAATGTATATATATATGCCTGAGCAATTTAATAGACTGTCTGTTACATAGACAGTGTAAGGCCAGAAGAGTCAAATAACTTTGAGCATGGGCCCAGGTTATTGATTCATGATTCTTGATTCTTAAATATATCATTGTCTGTTTCTTGCAAACACACAATATTCATGCAATCACATTGCCCAAGTAAAAGTTAAATGGTTAAAGAATATGCAATTATAATAATGATTATAAAAACATATAATTATTAAAAATAACACTATATGCATCAGCTATAAAGTGTTTAGGATTTCCCTAGTTAAGGTGAAAATGTACTGTTACATTTAGAAATTACTGATTCGTATTTTTTTTACTCACATATAACTGCTGATATTCCAGTGCATTGATGCTAACTGGATATTAGAGAAACTTCTGCCATTTGAAGCTACTGTTTTGGGTCCACAATTATCAATCATTATCAAAACATGTGTGTCTTTTGTCATTTCGAGAAAAGAACACAGCCCAATTGGTCATACTGTCCAGAAACTGAATATTTCATATAACACTATCCACTACTGTTTTGAGAAAAGACAACAAACTGCATCAGCAGATCAGAAAAAGTGGAGACAGTGTGGAAAATGCATATTAAAAACAGTGTAATTTTATTTCATTGCAGCAAGTATGAACCTGATATATTTTATGTTTTGTCTGATCGTCTTGTACTGACACTAATAAACATCCATTCCTGCATTTCAGGTCTGTAACACAATTCAAAAGAAAGATGGGACGGTAAAGTAATTTAGAATTTTACGGTATTTCATCTTACGAAAGCTAAAAAATGATGTGATCTTAAACAGGCGATGCCAGCAGGTGATTGTAATAGTGATTTAGTACATTTACAATATTTAGCAGAGGCCCTTATCCAGAGCGACTTACAAAAGTGGTATAAAAGACTCTTCGGGGAGCAAAGATGCTATAGGATCTCCTGCTTTTTAACAAATGTGTACGATTAAAATGTAAAAATATATTATTCTTATAATGTGTTTATGAGCAATGTACCGAAAAAGTTTGATAAGTAGTTGCATATTTCTTTGCATATTATACATATACAGTGCATAATGTCATTAAACGATTATTCGTTATTATTATAAGTATAATAATAAAAATCCGGTATAAGTATAAGTATAAGTATAAAAATCCGGACTGATTTGTGTTGTTAATTTGAATTCATATGTGGGTACCAAAGGAATTACTCGACTCCCCCCAGTGGCCGCGGGGGGAATAGTCCTTCCCCTAACACAAGATGGCAATCTTAACTTAATGTTCGCTATCTTCGATCCCTCAGACGGCACTGCATTAAAAACCATCATTCATCAATAGCTGATATAACTACATGGGCAAGGACTTACTTTGCCATACTTTTGTGAATCACTACAATATGAAGTTTCAGTCACAAATGCCACACAAACTTAACTCAGCAAGAAATGAAGCATCATGCTAACAATGTGCAGAAGCAGTGTCGACCTCTATGGGATCTAAGGCATCTAGGATTGACCATCACACAGTGGAATCATGTATGGTGATCATACGAATCAGTATTCCAGGTCTGTTTCAGAAAAATGAACACAATGTGCTCTAGTAAAAGACAAAACGGATATGTCCAAACCAGGGTCTGTAATGGTATGAGTCAGTGCCCTTGGCAAAACCATTTTCAGTTCTGCTGAGCAGATAAATGTTGATGGGAAGCACGTTCGACGTTTCATACCTGTATATTTATTTATACCCCAGTGAAACAGACACTAAATACTCAGATGGCATGTTGGCACGGTGGTTGGTACGGTTGCCTCACAGGACTGGGTTTGCATGTCTTCTCTGTGTGGGTTTATGCATTAAGTTAACTGATTTTGTAGTAAGCAATTACTAAATTTTCTTTCTACAATTAGAGTCGTTTCTAATCTTTGGGAATGGTTTGCCATCATTTAAGATTTTGACCAAAAGCTGATAAGAAGCATGCCGAGGCAAATTAGAGGAACATAAAGACGTATGAAATTCTTATAATTGTACTTCACACTATAATGTACGCATCTGAAAAAAGGTTATAAAGAAACGGAGGCAGTAAACTTTGTGAAAACCAAAATGTGTGCTATTCCCGTCCTGACTACAGCTTTAAAGAAATGATTAGAAGTTTAAGAGCACTTTATACATAAGTAGGCTACGACGTCCTTCTTCCATTCATGGCGTTTTCCCCGTAAGCATTCTCAGGTCCAATCAGGAACGGCTACTAAAATGACCGTGTTCATCCAACCAATTGGAGACGCGGAATCTGTCACCGCCTATGTGTTTCCCTATGGCTACTTCCTCTATCGTGTGAAATCTGGAGCAGGTGCTCAGTTAAACGATTGTGACTGGCAACATGTCGGCCGGTGTCATGCTTAAGTGTTTACATAAAGTTAGCAGGATTTCCCTCCGTGCTTTGAGACCGTCGTTAGTAGCTGCTTATCACACGGAGAGAGGAGTTTACGGGTACAGACCGCGCAGGGAAACATTGGAACAATCTGACGTGGAGCTACAAGCGCTGCTCGAGCGAATTTCCAAACTTAACCAAGGTCAGCGTATGTTACAGCGCATGTGCATAACTATTGCTTAATTCATAACTAAGCGTAGAAGAAGTTCATCAGCATGCCCATAAAAATCACCCGTGTAACACATATCATGTTTCTATGTACAGTATGGCCGTGTGTTAGCGATATGAGGCTCGTTCCAGTCAGAACGAAGCATCTTAAGTTAGGCAGTACTTTGGGGAAACTTGTGAGCGCTTCCCAGAAAAGGACTGTCAAAAATTGAGCGGCATCCTAAGTATGCAGCATATGCGCGTTCCCGTCTGTTGCTGTTTTGTTTTGTGCGCATGCCTGCCCTTAGATGTTGCCCGATCACGAGTCTTGCTCCGATTCCACGTACACTTCAGCATCGTCTAACGTCCATGATACGTTCTGTAAAAATGCACGTTCTGAGATCTAAACGTTTCTGGAAACCATATTGTATACGTTGCTAAACAATGCTGGTTTACGAAATATTATAGTGAAGTATTGCCCAACATGCACCAATTTATTTAATATCTATTTTGACTGCCACTTAAATGTGTATCATTTTGCAATTTCTGATGAGTAAAAGATTATCTTACTATAAAGCTGTGTGCAGTGCAGTGTAGATTTCTTCATCTGACGCTCTCACCGTCTCCGTCTTTCTCTCTTGTGTACACAAACAAATTTATAAAACGAGAAACCGATTAATGCAAGAATTGTGACTACTGTAATTTACTTCTGTTGTATATAAGACTCAAGCAGATATTTTAGGAACTGAAGTGCACATTTAACTGCACTGTATTGCATATTCCACTTGTTTTTTCCCCTGGGTATTGTTGGTTTACCTTCACAAATATTTCCTATATTTAATGCTGAGTAATTAACCGTTGCACAGTGTTTAGTCTGCTCTCTTTGACGCCACGTGTTTAATACAGATTTCAGCACCAGGGTTGCAGAGAGGCTTTTACATCTCTCGTTAATACTGCTGTACCACAACAGCTATGTATCTGGCAAGGTAGTCCTCAGTGGGAGGTCCTTGAAGGCACATCGTCTCCTATTGACTAAATGATGGAGCAAGTTACTGTACTCTGGTGGGACTGGGTTCTGTTGATGGAGACCAGTAGAGTGATGCTGAGGTGGAGAAACGTCTACATGTGTGGTGCTGGAACTGGTACCGGAACATCACTTTGGAGAGAAAAGAGAAAATGTAGATGGGTTAGGAGCACAGATGTATCTATTATCAATCACTGATGCCATGTGCAGCTTGAAGCTCCGGCAGCACTAACTATAGCAGCATAGCTAAAGGGAAATAACCAGTAGTCAGGAGGAAAGAGCCAACCTGAGCCATGCGTCATAGTTTGAATCTAGCCAAAAGCCTGAGTAAATAAGAATGTTTTTAGCCTAGACTGGATTTGGAGTGTCTAAATTTCAAAAAAAAAGTGGGAAGTTTATTCCATTGCTGGGGGGCCAAGTATGAGAAAGCTTTTCCCCCTGTTGTAGCTTTTTAATTTTAGGTACTGAAAGAAGTCCTGCACCCTGTGAATGAAGGTAAAGTGGGGCCTGACTATGGAGAGCTTTATATGTTACAAGAAGTATTTTATAATCAATGCGGAATTTAACTGGTCACCAGTGTAGAGATGACAGAACAAGACTGTTATGATCAAATTTTCTAGCTCTCGTTAGTACTCGAGCTGCTGCATTCTATACTAGTTAAAGTTTATTTTGAGATTTACTAGAACATCCTGCAAGTAAAGCATTACAGTAAAAAAACTTGTGTGATGTTGTTAATGTGCACGTCAAGGGAGAGATCTGAGTCAAACGTAACACCTAAGTTTTTTACAGTTGGACTTGGCGAAGCTGAATTGTACAGCTGTGTATCATCTGCATAACAATGAAAACTAATACCATGCTTACGAATAATTGAGCCTATTGAGGTAGTATGTACAGGCACAATAACAGTGGGCCAAACACTACAGAGCAGCTGATAAACACCTTTTTCTAAGATTTTGGAGAGGAACCTTAGATTTGAGATTAGTCTATAAATAGACAGAACTCAAGGGTCAAGATTGGCTATTTTAATCAGGGGTTTTATTATGGTGCATTTTAAGAATTTTTGGCACACAACCACAGGTAAGAGAGTAAATAAACAGAAACATACACTAGTGCTGGAAGGTTTCTGAGTAGATGGGCGATTGTATGAGCATTGAGTCTTTTGTCTAAAGTTTGCTGTTATTGTTAAAGAAAGTCATTAAGTCATTGTTTAAGTACTGTTAAAATCAAGCTGAACTTTTACGTTTTTTATGTCTGTAATATGGAGTCTGTATTAAATAAACATCTAGGATTATTCTTATTATTTTTTTTCAATGATTGAGGATAAATACACAATTTAGCTTTGGTAAGGGCCTGTTTATACCCTGTAATATAATTAAATAATTGAATTAATCAGGTTTGATGACCTGCCTTTTTTAATGGTCCAAGAATAGTTGTGCCTGCAAGTGTTATGTATTTTTTATCTTGGAAAAAGTCAGTAAAACATGTTTTTGTCTAAGAAAATTGTATTATTTTTTCCAGATCATGCAGCCAGTAGCACTCGTCGTAACTAAATAAAAAAAAAATTACAGATCAGTATCTGAATAGGCAGCATAAAGCATGATCGCAGCATCCCTAATATATATTTAAGGGTTAATATTCATTAGCTGTCCTGTTTCTTCGCTTCGGTTGTGCATGTGTCCGTGAAGTCTTGTATTCATGTCATGTTATATAATATGTCTTAAAGTTTGCAGAATGGAATGTGTTGTTCATTAATTTTTATGTAGTTAACCATGTCACATGAGTGACAAAAACAGAAAACGGATATTTTATAAATAGAATATTTCTTCAATAGAGATTCAATTCAATACAATGATAAAGTAACTACGTTGATAAAAGACTGACTAGGTAGCTTACCAACAACAATAGTCAGTGCTGTATGTAGTTTTAAATAAATGTCTTAGCCCTTCTTGTCCACAAATTGACCGTATAAAGTTCACATTTGTACTATTGCCAGATATTAATTTATGTCTGCGTGGAATATCAGCTATAAATTGTAAAATAGTTAATTACTTTCCAAAAGTTGTTTAGATTTCCTTCAAACATGCAGTAGTTTAACTCTTTGTGATCATTTTCTTGTTGCATAAACAGATCATGCCCTGGCACGTTTGGTGGAGGCCTATCGTACACATGGTCACAAAGCTGCTAAAATCAACCCTTTATTGCCCAACGTGCCTCTTACAGAGAAGATACCAGAGATCAGCCTTCTCAAGAGCAACCTTCCAGGATCTCTGAACACTTCTGGTAGGCATATTGAGCACACAAAACTCAGATTTCTTGTATGACAATGGTATGATAATTAATTATGAAAGGGATTACAGATTTCATCCTGTCTAGGCAAAACTGGTAGTAGATCATTCACCAAAATTCAAGGGGACTGCGGTAGTCTAGCAGTTAAGGTACCTGATGGTCCAGGGTTCAAATCCCACAAAATTATGAGTTCTAAGTATACGCCTGGATAAGGGTGCCTGCTAAATGCCGTAAATGTAAATGTTAGCTGAGCATTGAGTATATATAACCAGTTTCATAGATAGCATGTACCTGTTTCTTCTTGTTTTTAGTTTTTGGTTTGTCATTGTTTTTCAGTTTGACTTGCGCTATGCTGCAAGAATACCAAAAACAGACGCGTTCTAAACTAGCCCTGCTTATATTCTGTAATATAAAGTTCAAGAAAATAATTACTTGGTTTCTGTTTGTTTTGCTTTCCACTGTACTCCTTGGTTCATGGTCCTTCCTGGAGGTTTGAGGCACTTTGAGAAAGAAGAGGCTAACACAGAGGAGGTCATAGCATACTTGGAAGACACCTACTGTGGGAGAATCTCTGTGGAGACCAGCCAGCTACAAAGTCTGCAGGAGCAACTGTGGGTTGCAGACCGTTTTGAGGAGCTCAAGAAGGAAAGGTTCTTAACAGAGGAAAGGAGGCAGCTGGCAAAGCTCATGCTTGAGTCACAGGTACACATTTTATTGCGGACTCGGCGTATATACTAGTTTTAACTTTATAATTTATTAAGTAAAGCTAGTAGAACCCCAATTTGTGTAAAAAAAAAGTTAAAACCTGCATACATATCAAGAACACCCAGAAACACAGCCACCTTCTCTGGACTCGAGCTCATGTGAGATGGACTGACGCAAAGTGTCCTGTGATCTGTCGAATCCACATTTGAAATTGTTTTTTTAAAATCATGGATGTTGTGTTCAAAGGAAAAGGACTGTCCAAATTGTTATCAGAGCAGACTTTAAAAGCCAGCAAAAGTTTAAAAGCCAGCATCTCTGTTGGTATGGGGGTGTGTTAGTGCCCATGGCATGAGTAACTTGCACATCCGTGAAGACACCAGTAATGCTGAAAGCTACTTACAGGTTTTGGAGCAACGTCTTATTCAGGGACCTCCCTGCTTATTTCAGCAAGGCAATGCAAAGTTGTCATCAAGTAAGAATGGGAAAGAATTCCACCTACAAAGCTTCAACAATTAGTGTTCTTAATTCTCAAAGGCTTATTGCTTGTTGTTAGGAAAGGTGATGTAATACTGTGGTAAACATGCTTCTGTCTCAACTTTTTTGGAATGTGTTTAGGCATCAAAGTCAAAATGAGTGAATATTTGCCAAAAACAATAAAGTTTATCAGTGTGGACATTAAATATCTTGTCTTTGTAGTGTATTCAATTGAATATGGGTAAAAATAATTTGAATATATTCGTATTCTGTTTTTATTTATGATTTATATTCCATCATTGGAACTGAGTTTGTATATTTGCCATTAAGATATTCCTTGTTGTATACTGGCAACTGGTAAATTAAAAATAAATGGTAAATTTGTAGCCGTTCTACACTGAAATATATGAAGATAAGTGGAAATCGTTTTTTTTTTTGTTTTTTTTGTCATGACAGGAATTCGATCACTTTCTAGGCACGAAGTTTGCCACAGTGAAGCGGTATGGAGGTGAAGGAGCAGAGAGCATGATGGCATTTTTCCTAGAGTTTTTCCGTTCTGCAGCTTCAAGTGGAGTGACTGATGTGGTTATGGGGATGCCTCATCGTGGACGACTCAACCTACTTACTGGACTATTGCGTTTCCCACCTGAGGTGAATAACCGGCTGTGCAAATACGTCCTAAATAATTCCTAAAAAAAGTGGCAAATAATAACTAAGGATGTGTAATCAACACATTATGAGTAAGGAAACCATAGCCACAGCTGATACAACTGTGGCTGCTAGTAATTACTATCTTGTTTTCTGTTTATTTAATTATTTCAAAATAATACATGGATTCTTTTGAATCTTACAATATATTGTCCATTTGTATGGGCATGTAGTGATTTTAACGAAAATATTTATGTAGTCAAATGCCAGAAAGCAAAAATTTGGGCTAAGATAGGCGTGATTATATTAATTACATATTTTTAGATTGCACTTTTCGAACTTGGTACTGTAACCACTGGAAAATAAATAACACTTGTCTCCTCAGTGTAACTGGTTAATCACATTTGGGCAAGCTAAATTAATTTGATTTGATGAAGTTTATAGAGATACTGGATATGGATTACTGGATTTTCATCCACAATGTTTATCCTTTTTATGTTGGTTTTTACTAATTTGCAAATTAAACAAATCAAGTTCACTTGATAATAATATACAGTGTCTCAGCATTTAAATATAACAACCATGTTCAATGTGTCCATGAATACAATAAACTCTGATTTATTTCTAAAATTTGGCAAAGCCAAACACTAATACACTAATATTCTTATCTGTCCTGATAAGAACAACCTTCAAGGTCCGAAGCAGTCAGGCTTTAAAGCTGCGCATTCTACGGAGATGGCCCTTTTGGCTGTCACTGAAAAACTACATGTGGCTACATCTGCCAACCTGTCGTCTGTCCTCATTTTACTAGATCTCTCAGCAGCATTTGACACAGTCAACCTTGAGACTCTTCTGTCCATCCTCTTGAGTCTTGGAATCCAGGGAACAGCCTGGCAGTGGTTCGCTTCCTATTTAGCTAACAGATCATATCAAGTATCGTGGAGAGGATCCATCTCCTCATCCCGCAAACTGACCACTGGTGTCCCACAAGGCTCAGTGCTTGGTCTTCTTTTGTTCTCCCTCTATACTCGCTCTCTTGGGGAGATTATATCCTCACATGGCTTTTCATATCACTGCTATGCTGATGACACTCAACTGATTCTCTCCTTTCCTCCGTCGGACACTCAGGTCTCTGCCAAGATCTCAGCCTGTATAGCTGACATATCATCATGGATGGCAGATCTTGGAAAGACAGAAGTCTTACTTTTCTCAGGTGACTCTTGTCCTCACCAAGACCTTGTCCTCTCAGTTGACAAGGCTAGGAT
>JAUZST010014939.1:0-10044 GCA_034779995.1 Parotocinclus haroldoi
ACGTCGGCGAGCAGCGACTCAGGCGGCCGACGCTCTGGTCTTACTTCTCGTTTTTGGTGAGTATTCATCCGCCGAGTGAATACGCTACGTTACTGCAACGTTACTGTTAATATAACTGTTAATATTCTCTGAAAAGCCGCGATGCACCGAGGCCGCGAAAGTTGGACCGCCAAGCTGTAATCCGGTTTACGCCCGATTTATTTTATTTTAGGGTGATCGGATTACTGGGTGCATTACTCCATTTTGACATTAAATGACAGCACATCACATCTCATCGGTACGATGCTCGATACGGCCGGTAAATCGGACCCTGGATGCGACGGAGCTCGTCGGTCGGATTTTCCGCAGGATTAAGCGCATGTAAAGGCAACCGGGAACCGATCTGACCTGCCCTGATCCACTTAAGGGCATCCGAATGCGTTCAGGACCTAAAGTCTGTTCATATATTATATATTATGTAACCCTAATCAACCCGAAGCGATATAAAAGCTAAAACGTGCCCCCGAGCCCCTGTTCAGCTGCTCAAACACACCAGTGCAGCCAGTGTGTGTGTGTGTGTGTGTGTGTGTGTGTGTGTGTGTGTGTGTGTGTGTGTGTGGCCTCAGTAAGCTTGGTCAGCACATATGAATGGACAGAGATTTAACTTTGGACAATCAGCTAAAATGTGAGCGCGGTCGCTGGAGCGATTACGAGTGCAGCCCTAGCTTACGGACCACGACGACGGTTAGTACAAGCAAAAACAACAACCAACACCATTCTAATTTTTAAAAATAAATAATAAAATACAAAATTAAAGAGAAAAAAAGAAAAATAAATTAATAAAACCTGTCCCGAGCTTACCTTCACTCCGTGACCGATGTCATCCAGCAAGCTGTAGTCGATGGGTTTCCGGATGTAGCGTACGGGCCGCTCGGGATTGGCCGGGGCGATGATCTTGTGGGTACGCGAGGTGTTCTTATTGGTGGTCAGGATGCCAATCTCGCGCCTTGCCACCTTTTCTTTGTGGATGTCCACTGTCTGAGGGGGGCCAAAAGCGAACACGCTAAACTGAACGAGGTGTTGCATAAAGTCGAGGTTTTTTTTGTTGTTGTTTTTTTCCCCCGGACCGTGAGCTCACCTGAGAGATGTGGTTGATGGACGACTCCATGCGGCGGAGCTGCGACGCCTGGATGTCCAGCATCTGCAGCACATTATTAGCGAGCGTGTTGATCAGGTAAGCTACGCTGGCCAGAGACTGGGTGGTGTAGTTTTTGGTTTCTTCCAGAGCTCGGTGCTTATCTGGAGACTTTAGAGAAGAAAAAAACAAAAACAAACAAACGAAAAAGCTATTATAGGAACATATTAAAGGGGATAAGGGGCCACTTTATTAGGTACACCTTTAAAAAAAAAGGTGTAGAAAGCTCTAGTTTGTGTTTGTCCAGCCTTTTAGTTTTATTTTCTTTAATATCCAGTTGTTGTTTTTTGGGTTTGGTTTTTTCAACCTGTTGCTCGTCCTATAAGCTCTAGTGCTCTGCTACTAGCTGGATGCGCTGTTCTGCCCGGCGACCGATCTCTGATTGGCCACTGGCAGAAATAAGAACAGTTTCTGGCCGTCGGTTTCGGACCCTGTGTGAAGGACAGCGTTACTAAAGGCGTTTTAATTTTGGACCTTGATTAACACTACGGGAACTACGCGAAAACGACCGATCTCCGATTGGCCACTGATTTTAACGTGAACTGCGAAGGACTTGTTTCTGTTTTGTTACCGACGTTAATCTTGCAATCCTAAATATCATGACACAGGTTGCATTATCGCTGCTTCTTTTGGAACACGGACCGTCGCCGCTGCGCCCACCAGGCGGGATGTAGGTCAGGAAAATTCTGCTGACGGTAACGTTCAGACACGCTGACGCTGAGAACATGAGGGAGAGAACGCGGTGGGTTCTGACAACCCCGCAGCGTCTGGCTGTCTGCATCAGAGGGGACGGGCTGCGTTCGGATATAGAGAGACACCGCTGAAAGGACGACACGAGACGAGCCTTCAGAGATACCTGAACAGCTTTTGTGCTTAAGGCTAAAAGAAGAGTAAAGCCCAAAAAAAAAAAAGGCAGAGTTACCACTCCAGGTTCGTTCAAAGGTGCAAGAGGCACCGAGATAAAGTGAACGAAAGGTCACAGGTTTTAAATTAAGACATGACGCCGTCACATGACCCCCCCCCCCCTCACAGGCACAGCCTAACACGAGGCGAATGGCACCAGGTGTGAAATGCAACACGCCTCGACCCGAGGCTCCGTTCTCTGCTTTAGTGATGTTATTGCACAGCTACTAGCCCAGACGGGTCATTTACACTCTCGCCTTGCTCGTCAGACACGTTCATTAAACCCAGACGTCCAGACGGCGGTTTGGTTCCAGAGTAACGGCGTCTCGTCACGTAACGACTGTCTGAACATGAGCTCACCGAGGCTGCAGGCTACACCGACCACTGCAGAGAAGCAACGGGACTTTTTGGTAATTGCCCCGTAAAGCAGAGAGGAACCTCTTTAAGGTGTAAATATGTGTTTTAAAAAATGCAGCAGAGAGAGCGAGAGGAAGACGGAATGATTGAACTCGCGGTGTCGGGCCATACCGAGGGTTTTTGAAGGTCAGAGGATATGGGCGATACGACCGAAGCGTTTAATGGCGATAATTAAATTAAATTAATGGCTTACGGGGACAAAAACGCACCAGAATTCTAAAATTCCTACCGAAATAATTTCCCATATTCGAAATGGGCTGCTTTTCATCCAATTAGCAGCGCTGCCTCACAGCAAGGAGGTCCCGGGTTCAATCCCAGGGTGGGGCGGCCTGGGTTCTCCCCGTCTCTGCGTGGGCTTACTCGGGGTATTCCAGTTTCCTCCCACAGTCCACAGACATGCGTGTTCGGTTACTGGTGCCTCCCAGAAAAAGAAAAGAAAACGTGGCCCTAAGTGCGTGACCGTGTGCCCTACGATGGACTGGCGTCCCGTATGGGGTGGTTCCTGCCCTTGCGCCCAGAGGGGGCACCGGCTGGCTGAAGACCACACCCTTCACACCCTTTGTGATCAGACGTGCAGTCCTACAAGCGCTGAAGATGCTCAGAAAAGCCCATAGTGTATCACGACACAAAAAAAAACATCGTCCTATTGGCCGGCCCAGATGAATTTATCGTTCCGGTGATCAGAGTTCGGAATATACTGAACATATCGGGAGTGTAGCCCACCTTAAACATGCTTACATCAAAACTACAGCTGGACGTAGTGTTCTCGCAAATCACGCGACTTGTTCCGTAAATTACTAAAAACGGAAAACGAACGATTATCGTCGCAGCATTGACATTTTTTTTAAAGCACCCCGAAGAAAATGAAGAGCAACACCTCTGTATCGCATCCATTCTGCTTAAACAGTTCAGGGCTGATCCCATCCAGTAGATCAGATCGTTCCTTTTAACTGTACCCATAATTTAGCAAAACAAGACATCCGTAAACTGATTAAAAAACACCCACAATAAATAACAACAGGAAAAACTGCCGCGAAACTCTGCACATTACCGACATTATTAAGGCCCAACCAGGTCTCTCCCAAGTTTTTCCCTTGCCACTGTCGCCCCGGGCACGCTTAATTTGGGACTGGCCTTTTAAGATCATGTTCTAAAGCTGCTTTGAGACGATGCTCCATTGTAAAACACGCTATATGAATAAATAAATACCACTTAAAAGGGGTGCGAGAGCTCCCTCTACCCGACACTGCACCACTCTGAGCGTTCCCCAAAAATCGGAGGTCACTGAGCCCTATGCATCGTTCACAAGCTGCCCTCCTGCATCGTTTTAGTTCCACCCAGACCCACACAGAAAAGATTTCCTCCCTATTAAATGCGCAGCGTTATGTCAATATCGGCTAAATGTCGTCGTACGGGAGTATAACCAAGTCTTCCATTATCTCCTGCTTCCCATGCAGGAAAGAAACAACCCATCATCAAGCTATCATTCTGTCACCGAGTAACCGAGTCTACAAATGGGGGAGTTAAAAAAAAATAAAAAATAAAAAAAAGTTGCTGGAGCGTAAAAAGTCAGACAGCGATTGTGCCTACAGGAACGACTTGGCATTTAATTACACGGACACCACGAAGTCTGATTTCCAAAGTGAACCGATTACTCAAGTGGTCATGTGGTCATATTCCGATCTAGAAATCAGATTAAGAACGCTGGATTTTGTTCCGGTAATCAGATTTACTCGTCGAACTTTGAATTCATTGCCAGGTCAGCTATTCGCAAGACGCAACTTTATTTATGAAATCCCTTTCCACCGACTGTTGCGTTATCGTCTGCTCGTTGGTTCTGGCAACCCGGGACTTAAACGCGCCACGGAGTTAAAGGAAGCATCGATTATTTGTTCTTAAAGTACGAGCCCAGTGTGAGATTACCGGCTGACTGCACAGCAGGAAACGGACTTTGTGCAGTTATTGGTTTATGTGCGTGCAAAGCAAACCCAGAAAGCGGCTCGAACGGTCCATTTCTGAGGATCTTCCCCCACAGGCTGCTTTTGCAGTCAGAATAAATTAGGCCTTGTATACACAACGGCTTGGAGAGAACTTCAATCCGGAGGAGGAGGAGGAGGAGGAGGTCGGTTTTGAAACGTCTCCAAGCACTCTTGTTAAACTGGTAACACACCAGGGCCTGTAAATGTCTGTACAGTCTGCACCGCTCTGAACACCACCACTACACAACTCCTGGGAGAAATGGCAATCGGACCCTAAAGCGTTTCTGTAGCTCATCCGTTCATTATCTTCATTATCTGGGCGCAAGGGCAGGGACAACCCTAGACGGGGCGCCAATCCATCATGGGCGCACACACGCGGTCAGGAACAAGAGCCACTTTAGACACTCCAATTTGCTTTTCGAGCTCATATTTTCAATCTTTAAAAGGCTTTTAAAAGCAAACAAAACTGAGCCACGCTCATAACGGGAAGTCTGGTAACCCCAAAACGAACGAGATACGGACCAAGAGTAAACAGACAAACTTTCTGACAAAGGGTCGTTTAATTAAGAAAACCATTAAACGTTCACCTGAAGTGATTTACGTTACTGTTGTGTATCCTTATCTTATTAACACAGTGTGTGTGTGTGCGTCACTAGGAGACAATGCGCCTCGCAGGACCTCCCACTGAGGACTGGTTTTCTATTTCTAAAATCTTAAAAAGTTTACTTAAAGTTTAAGTAAATATCATTATTAATTTTAATTACATCATTTACTTAATTGTTACCGTTACTTTAATATACTTAAGTATTTACTTAATTAACATCCGGGCCACCCAAGTAGGCCGGGTCCCTTTTTGAGTCTCGGTTCCTCCCAAGGTTTCTTCCTTCTACTTTCGGGGATTTTCCTTGCCGCTGTCGCCCTAGGCTTGCTCACTTTGGGATTGGCCTTTTTAAGATCGTATAAGATTCTAAAGCTGCTTTGAGACGATGCGCCGTTATAAAAAGCGCTATAGAAATAAATATGAACTGAATCGTGTGTGTGTGTGTGTGTGTGTGTGTGTGTGTCACTTTCAGTTGGTCGTTTGTTGGGGCGGGTTCGACCACAGTTTGCCACAGTTCAGGGTACAGATAAAGCCGGGTTAAGATATTGGTAACCATTTTAACAAATTTAAAGCCGTTTAGTAACGTAGCGTAACGTCTGTACACAAAGGGGCGAGCTACAGACCGTGGAGGATCTCGGGGGATTCGGACTCCTTTTTCAAAGCTCCTTCCTTTACGTTTTTTTTTTAAACCACACAATACTTGTTTCCTACAAAAATGATGAAACTGTCCTAATTAAAGGGGCATTACGTTTATATAGTTATTATATAAAGCTCGTTTATATTTATAGTTCTTCGCTACGGTCATGTTTTACGTTTCTTCTAAGCCAGATTGGCCTGAACATTCACTACGTCCTCCTCTTATCAGCTGTTGGTCTTAGGTTCCATTCATCCTGACCCATTTTGAAGAGCCAAACCGGGGGTCCGTTTCCATTGCTGAACCGTTTCGCTGCGTTCCAAAGAAGAAACGAAAGTCAGCCTGAGTTGAGTCATGCGTTCTGGTTCCAACACCGACCAGATGACTCAACTCAAGACTGACCGGCTCATTCCGGTCCTCTATACGCTCGGCGTTACTCAGGAACGGCTTTGGAATCTTCCATACGGCACAGATCCCCTTTCCGTACGCGTCCCCGTCCCCCCCAAATCTCTCCACCCACCCAAACAATAACTGGTTCGTGTTCTGCCTTCGTGTCTTTAATCTGAACGCTGCCTCCTGCGTTTCCGTCCACGATCACTTCCAGGTGGCAAATCATTTCAATCTGAAACGTTTTTTTGTGAGCCGTGTTGCCAGGTCTGGCATTTTGAAACCTCAGCGCTTTGACAAAACAGACCGGGTTCATAGCTCCGCCCGAGAAAACGCCTGCTGCAAATTAAATATCTGGGCACGTGCACGTAGAAGCAAAGCGTGTTTCGGATAAAGGCTTGGTTATGCGTCGGGTGGCGGCTTGTACGCGATTCAATGCTTAAAGCTCTCATTTAGGAGGCACAAACAAACAAGACAGAACTGTCTAAGAACGATACGATCATTAGATTACCAACTGGGACCTGTGCACGAAATGGAGTGCGTTTACAAGCGCTTAATGATCAGATAACTACAGAAAACCCACCAGCAATCCGAACAATCAAAGTACGTGCGCTTGAGTAATTAGATCACGTCAAAGCTCTGGGTTTACACGACTCGGGCGGTAACGGGATTTCTACCGTATGTCCGGGGTTGCCAGATAACCCCCCATCGTGTCCGGCGTGAATAGGCCCACGAGAAGCAAATCTACAATCTACAACCCTATTTTTTGGAAACTACGTTTAAACAACGTTTAGGCTACGAAAGCAACTGTTACCCTTCCCATGAAAGGACAGCTGCTTTCCCCGAGCAGTCCCCTCTGTGGCTGGTAACGTAAACAGATTCCAGCTCAGCTGTACCCATCACTAACAACAAACATCAGCAGTGACTAACTCACAAAAGCTGATCTTTGTAAAGCACAACTGCTGTTATGCTAGCATTTCTAATCGGAGCCCTGGCCCAGTTAAACGACGCCCTGTGTGAAGCCGAAAGGCTGAAGATGATGAACAGTCAATCGGCGGATAAAGACAGAATCCGTTTTATGGCTTGAGCGTCCCGCTGTCAAAACGTCGGAGCCAAAGAACGCTGCATAATTTCACGTCAGTGGGCGCTGTGCGTTCTGAAGCGACGGTGGGAGACGAGGGACGGCGCCCAGTCAGTGTGAGGACTGACGCTTTAGGAAAATTTACGTTTACGGCCTTATAGGATTGAAACAGAGTCGAGTTTGCGTTTGTTCCTCAATGATTGAGTAGCAAGTCATATTTTCATGGGGGTGAACAGAAGCAGATCAAACTGGACCAGAGTGCCCCCGCATTCTGTAACGCTATGCTATAGGGTGCAGGACCTCACGGGGAACCGCCCTAGGGTGCAGGACCTCACGGGGAACCGCTCTAGGGTGCAGGACCTCATAGGGTACCGCTCTAGGGTACAGGACCTTGTAGGGTACAGGACCTCGTAGGGTACCGCTCTAGGGTACAGGACCTCGTAGGGTACCGCTATAGGATACAGGACCTCGTAGGGTACCGCTATAGGGTACAGGACCTCATGGGGAACCGCTATAGGGTGCAGGACCTCACGGGGAACCGCTATAGGGTGCAGGACCTCGCAGGGTACCTCTATAGGGTACAGGACCTCGCAGGGTACCGCTATAGGGTGCAGGACCTCGCAGGGTACCGTTATAGGGTTCAGGACCTCGCAGGGTACCGCTATAGGGTGCAGGACCTCGCAGGGTACCTCTATAGGGTGCAGGACCTCGCAGGGTACCTCTATAGGGTGCAGCATGAATCATCAGGTACTCTGACATTCTATAATTACTTTCCCTTAAGTGAATAATCGAGTCCCTAACGTCACAGGGAGAGCAGATAATTGCACATGAACATGAAATCATCATGCAGCCGAGAGCAATTATTTCACTTTAACAGTCGAAAACATCTGGACCAAAAAAAAAAAAAAGGGCAAACAAGAACTAAACTTAATCAAGGCCAGCAAATAGCATCAACAGAAAAAAATAAAAAACTCTAACGTGGGAGAAAGGCGGCCTTAAAGAGTTCACTTCTTCATCAGGGACGGTCCCCAAAGGGAGTTCCTAAACTGTCGAGTTAAACAAATACGCATTGGTCATACCGTCTCCGTGGTTACGATGCAAACAAACAGGATTCTTAGAGAATTCCCAATCTGCGTGGGGTTCACCCGAGTGTGGTTTCAATTACCTGCAGCTCGACGCTAACCAAAAACAGCTGGAAGGCCTTGGAACAGCAGCACATCACTTCAACAGTGTCTCGCTCTTACACACACACACACACACACACACACACACACACACACACACACAAAAGTAGTTATGAACAATCTTAAAGCTCCTCCTAACTTAAGTCATGGGAAAGGGAGGCAACTGGAAAGACTGGAGCACCAGAGCAAGCCTGAACATTACGGGCCTCACACGGGCCTCACACGGGCCTCACACGGGCCTCACACGGGCCTCACACGGGCCTCACACGGGCCTCACGAACGCTCAGCTCCACTAATCCTGGTTTAAGTCGCAGGTCTGGAGCCTAACCCAGAATTTAGGGGGTGTTAATGCAGAGGTACCACTGATCAATAAAACTACACAACGAAACCCCACCCACTTTCATGACATCAGCACAAACAGGGGTGTAAGGATCTTTAATTGGATCCCCATCGCTTCGCCTCTGATAAGAACAAAAAATAAATAATTATTTCTACTCGGAGTGGGTATTTGAGTTACGGGTATACTGGCATCAACGTGGCATTCTCACCCAGAGATCTGCCCTCGGTGGACGTTTTCTCTTTTTCAGACCGTTCTCTGACAAGCCCAGAGGTGGCGCTGTGCGTGACAACCCCGGCAGATCAGCAGGTCCCGAAACGCTCAAATCAGCATCCGTGCCACGTTCGAAGTCACTCCAACGGCCTTTCTTCCCCCATTCTGACGCTCCCTTTGATCCAGTGATCCACATTGATAAATAAAACCGATCTGCTGCCCTGTGATTGGCTGATTAGACATTCGGGATAACGGGTAAACAGGTGTACCTAATAAAGTGGCCGGCACTAATACAGTAGCTGTCCTTTAGGAACAGTTATTTCGATGAAACAAGTGTCAAGCTGTTAAACATTTTTTGCAATTTATAAACGAGCACGAACATAAGTCAGGTTACCCATCAGGGCGAATGAATAAAACGTTAAAAGTGAGCTGGTGCGAATTAAATATTCAACATTTTACTCATAAAGTTTGATTTAATCGTTATTAATGAGCGCGAGGACTTTAACATATTTATTAATGACCCCCAAAAAACACGCCATACATATAAAATGTTTTTTAATCGATTGTTTAACGTTGTAGAAGTTATTCTTTTTTTTTTAAGTCAACCAGTTATAGTTCCTGAACTTTCCGAGAGTAACTCTCAGTCCCGTAAACAAATCAATCAAGTGTCGATAGTAATGTTTTTAAATTTTCTAACCGACTCGAAATCGACACAGAAAACACACGGAGACGTTAAGCCAGCTGTTCGAGATGTTATAATGATAATTTTATAACGCTTCAGGGCAGGAGCGGCAGATTTTGGGGGATCATGACTGGATCTCCGTCTCCGAGCTGAGAGGAGCCGTTAGGAATCAGACGGTTAGCTCGATGCTAACTCCGACACCAAACCGCTCGACTTCGACAAGTTTAAAACACTTGAACAACAAATTACTCCGCCTCACCTGGATGTAGTTACTCTCGCAATACTCGGCGACTCGTTCCAGGTTGGCGAAACTGTCCAGAAGGGCTCTGCGCCCGGCAGGAATTTCTTCCTCCAGCAGCATCTGTAGCTCCGCCATCTTTTACATCTTTCTTTCGGGGGAGTTCTCCACTGAAGCGCGTTTAACGCTCGCTCTCTCTCTCTCTCTCTCTCTC
>JAUZST010014940.1:0-10407 GCA_034779995.1 Parotocinclus haroldoi
ATTACTGTAAAGCTGCTTTGAGACGATGCTACGTTGTAAAAAGCGCTATAGAAATAAAATTGAATTGAATTGAATTAGCAAATCCGCTCAGTATAAGATATATGATATGATATGCATTCGTGGAGTTGTGTAATACAGGTGCTCCCTGATTAATGACAAGGATCTGTTTTCCACAAATCCCATCTTACGTTAAATGTATCATGAACCGAGAAGTTTAACAAGTTAAGCAGTGGTTGAGCAGTTTATACTGGAAAAGCATTTCCTTAATGTACTTACTGGTGAACCCATAGTGCTAGCATAGATGCTAATGCTAACTGCAACTTTCTGTGTCTTCTGGAGCATAAAGCTTTTCCCTTTTGGTTAGCAGTCAAAGCAAACCGGTTTAGAACCAAAACAACCAAAGAACTGAAACAATTGTTCTAAGGTGGTCAAGAACCAAGGTACCACTCCAATTAACCTTACTTGTATGTCTTTGGATTATGGGAGGCCGGTGGAGCACCTGGCAGCCATGCAGGCAGGGGGAGGACAGTCCCACCGAGCCATATCGCCACCCACTGAGTAATGGAACATGAAGGCTGAGCAGCAAGAAAAATATTGAAGTAATCAAGCCTGAAAATGAAGAGCGCCTCTTTGACAGGGGTGTCCAAAGTCTGGCCTAAGTCCAAACGCTGCCCGTGGACGGATTTTAATTGGCTCTCAGCATCACTCTTAAGAATACATTACTAGTCGCCTGACAGCTCGTTGCAGTTTTTCCTTTCACCCGTTTTTGTGTTTAGTTTGTTATGTGACTTAAGAAATGTACAACATACTTTATCATTGAGTTCCGTCGGCCTGGAAATACTGTCAGAAGATACTTTTTGAAGGTTTTATTAAGTTTAGTTTTAAAGACGGACTTTTTTTATGCTCAAATGGTTTAAAGAAAGTGTTTAGCCTAAATAATCTGCAGTACATTGTGGTATTGTGTCACAAACAAATTCAGTATTGAAATAAATATGAATAATTCTGTGCATATTTGTAAAATTCTTTTCACTACAGTGTTTTGAATAATTTGTGAATAATGTTTTTGCGAGAGCAGCCCTCGTGTATTTTAACATGATCCACTCTGGGCCTGCTTGAAAAAACTGGGAGACCCCTGATTGTGTTCTTCTAATGATGTGCAGAACAGCTTTGACAAATCTCTGAGCTTTTCTGCCAGATGGACAGTGGCACTGTCTCTCTTGTTTGTGTGATACCATGGTGGGGATCTAGATCAGTTTAACCTTGTCCAGATTGATGGAGGGATTAAAAATGAGGGAGACATTTTAAGAAATGTCCTTAAGTAATCCTATGAGGTGATAAAAGGCGATCACCTCGGCACGTTAATTGATAGGATTGATCTTGTAGGTATCTCGTCTGGGCCTTACTGTGAGGAGAGCAGTTTCTGCAGAATGACTCGCCTTGTAACCAGCCTGTTTCGTAGCTGGGATCGTTCCCGGTTCGAAACGTTGTTTTCTTGACAAAACGAGGACAGCTGTCCAAATACAGCACATTTGAGGATATCGGTTAAAAATGGAAGGAGAGAGACAGATCTGTAGCTGGACATGCCAGCTGGGTTGAGTGATAGGTTCTTTAGTAGAGGTGTAATCGAGCCATCTTGATGTGTGAAGGAACCAGGCCAGATGTCAGTGATGTGTTGTTGTGATATTCAGCGCAAGGTTACAGGCAATTGCCTGGAGAAGTGTAGATGGTCCTTCATCCAGTTGGCAGGTTGGCAGACAATTTGTGGTCATTAGTCTCACCACTTCATCCTCAGTAAGTGGTGTGAATATTAAAGTCGAGCGATGAGCTTGGGTGGGCTTCACCTTAGCTTTATTATGGAAGGATTACTGAATGCTGGGCAGGTTTTTTGCAAAAATGAGAGAATGTTTAGTGATTGAACAGATTGCAATAATAAACTAATGAAACACAAATATTATATATTGTGGAAATATTTAGCTATTTATATATTGTGGGAAACGATCCTATAGAAATTAAAGATATATTTCTTAATTATATATTGTGGAAATATTGATATATTTAGCCATTACATATTGTGGAAAGCAATCCTATATTTCATAATTTTGCCAGGCACAGATATATAAACCTTTGTGTTTAGTATGTGGTGTGAATCGCACTTATGTAGAAACAACTGCAGATAAATGTTATGAGTAATTGTTGTTTAGTCCTATACATTGAATTGATTTTAGCCAGTTCTCTCTCTCTCACACACACACACACACACACACACGAACACAGAGCAAACGCAGAAAGTGCTCACTGTGAGGCCTCCATACTGGACCCTGACTGGGGCCCAATCAGAACCTGGATTTGTCACTACACATCACACACATCGGTGCTAGCCCCATTGTAAACCAATGCTAACGATGGTTGCTGGCTGTCAATGGGAGGACACATCACAAATGTCTTTTTTCCTAAGCACCTGGAAATGGGCCAGGCAGAAACAGGGTTGTGTGGTTAAGGCTTTAACGGCACCTGTGTCTGAATGGTGGGCAGCGAAACTGAGAGCTGCTCCTGCTTATCAGTGGATCAAACGATCCTCTCATCTGTCTGGGCCGTCCGGAGCCCGTGTGCAGGCCGTCACAGAACCACTTCTCCCAGCGCCATGATTCACCCCCTCTCAGTCTGTCAACAAAATGGCTTCATGTGCGTCGTAGAGGCATGTTCACAATTTCACACCAAGTGGTACGATACCCAAAATAGGTATCTTACAACATTTTATGCTTGCTTCTGGCAAACAAACTGCCTTATCCATTCCACAGCAGGAATTACGGCCATATCTGCAATGCCTGTTTTAAGACAGACATGTCTTATGAGTCTACGATGAGCAGTCAAAGGTGACAGTGACAAACATAATAAAAAATAATTTTGGTTTTAAGCTAATTGTTTTAAGCATTATCATGAGTTTAAGTTTTGAAATAAAAAAATTTAGTTTAAAATGTCAAAAATCCCCTCCCACATTTTATGTCACTAGTGAAACACTAAGAGTTTTAGTTCTGCGTTGTAGACTGAGACGATGACACCTCTGGTCCTCGTGGTACTATGTTCAGTTTTTATGATGCTTTATGAAGTACTGTCAGATCGCAACATCCTTTGAAACTGGGCAGCCTTTGGACTCTTATTTGGGGTACGCTAATTTTCAATACAACAAGTTCTGACCTCTTTCAGCTTTAACAGTAAGCAAATACAGTATATGAAGAATTAAGTCATTTGTAACATGAACTCTGGTAAAATCTGCCACCCCACATGAACCTGGAAGCTCCACAAGTTCCCATTTGTTAGTCGTCCATGTCATCATGAAGGCTGGAAGTGGAACGTACTGTAATTACATTCTGCAATTAAACAAACTTATTTCGTGTATTTTAAAGAAAATGTTATTTTGTGAGTGCCTGTGTGTGCGCCTGTGTGTGCGCCTGTGTGTGCGCCTGTGTGTGCGCCTGTGTGTGCGCCTGTGTGTGCCTGTGAGTTTGTATTCACAGCTTTTTTTGGCATTTAGTGCTTTGCTTTTTTGTTTTTGAGTTATGCCCTAAAAGATCTAGCTTTTAGGTTTACAGTTCGAAACTTTGAATTTATTCTTTTCTCTGTTTGGTTTGGTAGTCCTGTAGCTTCATCGTTGCTGTTGACTGGATAGTGGCTTGATCACTGTGAGCTGTTTTGAATTAGGTTTTGTATGAAGTTGACAGTAAAAGTGTATTCACTGTATATATATATACCTGCTAGAATGATCCAATTCCCCTTACAGACCCTCAAAATATGCAGAGTTCCCAACGGAGACGCTGTAAGTTTAAAGAAAAGTGCACAGCTTGCAAATTGGAACGCAACTATAAATACAAGAGCAAAACTTAAACAGACCCTGTATTGGTCCATGTCATGAAAGTAGGAATAAATGCTGCGCTTACCGTATTCGTGATGAAGCACTAAAATATGAACAGGAAAAAATGTAACAGTATTTAGAGTAAAGTGGGTTGCTTGGGGTTTATATTATTAAGTGTTTTATAATACAGTCTGGACTGGACACGCATGGTCTGGACGGTCATAAAAATATTCTTCAAACACGGTACTTTTTTCTGTATCCAAGAAAAAAAGGTATTAAATCATGCATAAATTCTCTGATTGCAACCACGGTTTGCTCTCAAGGCCACGAAAAACACGTTTAAGTGATAATGAAACCTTTGACACTAATGCCTTTCGCAGCTGTAATTCCGGGTTAAGCTGAGGGAAGCATGCAATCACTGAGAGTAATCAGAAAATCTGGCAACCCGGCTGAATGATTTACTTCTCTCCGTCCCGGGCTGTTAGAAAGATCATAAGCAAATCATCTCTTGTTTAGCTTTTGACTTCTTTTTAAAAGGTTTTTATATCAAAGTAAAGTACACAGGTTATATCTAATATAAGATGCATTTTCATTTAACCATGGCATTTATTTATTTTATTCACAATTATTTTAATGTAAATTTGACTTTGGGACTCACCAGTGCTCCTGACCTGGCTAATCTCTGAGGGAGGAGAGGCCAGTCAGGGATCATAAGCAACCAGGCATGCCATTAGAAGTGTCAAACCCTTACGACTTTAACCAGAAGAACAGCATGGCGGGAAAAAGAAATTGTCTAGTTATTTTTAAAAATCTGAGTGTGGTCGCAATTTCAGTCAAAGTTTAATGACCATCATCAATTTTTTTTGTGAATTTGTTAAGAACATCAACGTCCACACACATTAACGACCAACATCTTCATATATAATGCATTCTGATAAAAAAGTCTGTTTGTGGCTCTGGATGTTGTGGCTGTAAACATCCAATTAATCGGTTCACCTCAACAGCCAATCAACACTGCGGTGCACGAGCAGAGGCGGGAGTTTAAGAGCAAAAGTGGACGTATGTCCCCGTGTTTGCAAAACTACTGGTTGTGTGCTCGCTTGCTCGTTTGCTCAAGAGACTGTTCTAACTCGGTTGATGTGTTTAGAGACTTTTGTGCAAGTCACTCGTGCTACTTTGAATTATACTTTGGATTTTGCAGGTGTATGTATTTTTTTTTGTCCCCACTACCTGTTTACTCTCTCTGCACTCTATAACTATACTGCTTACAAAAAAGCATAATGAAATATCCCAAAAAGTATGCCCTAATTTTTGGGACCCGTGTATATCAACTGGTTCCCATTGACTTAATGAGCGTCTCTTTCATCTGGCTGATGATCGTACTGCTGTCTATCAGTCCATTTTTAGTCAAACAAAAATGTCAGGTCTACACAGGTTTGTAACAGTAAGGTACTGTATTTGATCTAATTATTGTACATTTCCAAAAATTAAATGTAAATAAAAAAATTAAATGACTGGTCATGTCTGAGGGCCAGAAGAATTGTCCACACAACAGTGGCCCGTCTTGTCCATCTGAGATTGACAACCGTCTGGCAGTGAATAGAAGTAGTTAGTTTGTATGGGGGCACTTGCAGGCCTGTGGCCCTCCTTCATTTGTGGAGGGGGGTGGGGGGGTGGACACGACATATAAAATCAAGTGAAAAACAACAAAAACACAACTTTTAGCAGTCAAAATAGTGTGTATTACCAGAAAAGGGTGTATCATTTAGCTGTTCTGTCGATCGATTTGTCTGTGTAGCTGTCAGTCTGTTTATCTGTCTGACTCTGTGGATCCTCTCTCATTACGCCATACTGTATTTATCCTCATCTCTCAGACAGAGCAGAAGTGGAAGGTGAAGGTCAGCAGTGTTTGAGCAGCAGAGGCCAATCTGGTCTCACGCTTGAAATAAAAATGATGTGTGTGTGAGCAAAGATTGGTTCACCTTTCTATACTCACACACACACACACACACACACACACACATACACACACACACACAAACATACACACACAGAGATCAAATACAGCAAATGGCAGACACAGGCGCTAAAAAATGATTGGTGAGACCAAAATGATTGAAAGTGTGTGTAGTGTAACCCCTGTTGGATGTGGTGTGAAGATGGAAAGTCTCTCTCTCACACACACACACACACACACACACACATGCGCGCGCACACACAAAGACACTTGTAATTATATATAGATAAGATATATATATATATATATATATATATATATAGGTCATCCACCTACTGTTCAACTATCCATCTGACTGTTTCCATCTATTCATCCACCTATATTTACTAATCTGATAAACAATCCATTTCTCTGGTTAATCTGTCCTTCTTCATCCATCCACCCACATTTAATTGATGGAGTGATGTTAAGTTAAATGTTAAGTAAACCTGTGATATTTTTTTTTTTTTTATATTTCTACATAAACATGACCTAAACTTCATCCATCAAGTCCTAAAAGCAGATAAACAAATCCAATCACACACAAATACTGTATTTGCTCGCTTATTTATTGAGAATGATGAAATGATGAAAAGTGGTAAAAGTATTTAAACCTCGAGATTGTAGTGCAGTTCACTTGGACCAGTCCAAAGCAGAAATTGATACATTGTTGCATTTTAGTTCTTAGGCTTCACAGTGACATTCTCAACATCAAACCAAAATATGTATACAAAAGTCACATGGGTGAGGTGTTTCTGACATTTTGTAACCTCCACAACAACGCTGTGTGCTGGGCTAAATGCACTCATGAGATTTCTTAACATGTGCTGCAGCTTTAAGGTATGCTGCTAGGGGACTAGCATGGTTTAATGGGCAACTATAGTCCACCACCTATAACGAGAAGAAGCAGAGTATTATGTCCTTTGGAATGACAGAATCAAGTCCAGTTCTTTAACAACACTAGAATTCCATTTGTGTGATTGCTCTTATACCAAAGTATAATCCAGTGGCACATTTTTATGTTTTTACTGTCATATTTGATTCATTATGGTTGGTACTCTGTTGGGTTGGGAATTGTTTGCAGTTTACTGATTCAAATTTATTATCAATTCCAATTTAAAATTCCACAATGGTAAGAAAAGTAATCTCTATTGCTGAAATGATCAAATTAGAAATGATATAAAATAGGTTTTAAAGGAATTTCTCTCTCTCTCTCTCTCTCTCTCTCTCTCTCTCTCTCTCTCTATATATATATATATATATATATATATATATATATATGACTGTCCTGGCAAATGCAGCAATTGTACTAGGACACCTCAGTCAGTCAAACATGCATTTCATGGTGGTGCTTCAGATGCTTTGCCATTTTAGAGGTGAAACATCCTTTACATTCATTACAATAGATTAAACATTCTGCAGCTGGAATTCTTATTGAAATAGGCCCTGAATTAATTGTCATTTAATGCTATGCTAAAACAAAACCACATTTATTTGTCTGGTCCAGGCAGAGATGCTTCCTTCTGCTTCCTTGTAGGGCTGTATTTTTGCTCTAATCGTAGCCATTTTTTTAAAGCATGAAATGTGTTAGTAGGAAGCAATAAGTCGATCTATTTTTATTTTTTATAATGAATGTTTCAGCTAAACTAATACCTAATACTCTTTGAAAACTCGGTTCCAGACTGACGTTGCCGTGTGCTGGTGGTTCGATGTAGAATGGAATATGGTAAGTGGATCAGCACAGCCTGTCGGATATCCGATGAGTGAATGATGTCAAAATCACACACGATACCGATGAACCTGGCCTATCTCTATTATATATGTTATATTAAATCGTGGGTCGCTTCGTGTAACGTCACGCCCCGTGTTTGGTTCATTCACCCATCTTGCCTTCGGACATCGATCGAACCACACCATGGGAGTCAAATGAACGCATAGAGTCAAATGTTTTCAGTCAGTTGGATGACAATCAGATGTGTACACTTGTATTTAAAGAATGCTGATCTGATCGTCACAACACAGATTTGTGGAAGTGTATCCTTGCGTGAACGAATGAGACTTCTGATGATGATGCACATCAGGCTGGAAAACGTTACAAAAACCATCTTGAAGAGAGTTTGGATTCCACCAATCCAGAGTAAGACAGGCTGTGTATAAATGAAGTAAGCTGCCACTATAGCGGGACCTTTAAACTTTAGCTGCTCGGCTCAGTTATAGCTCGCTGTGGATAAGGACAGTGGATAAATGATGTAAATGAAATCCATGACCTCTGTCCAGCCAAATTCATTAGCCAGTCCGTCTGTCTGTCTCCATTCATCTATTTGTCTGTCTATCTATGCTTCACCTATTTCTTTCTCTTATTAGTGACAACTTGGTCTCTCCTCCTCCTTCTCCCGCTCTCTCGTTCCATCACTCACTTTTCCTGCCACAGCAGCTGACTGGTTTAGACTGAGTCGATTGCATGAGCAGATGGAGCTGTAATGGTTCTGTGAAATCTGAGTCAGTGTTTGTAAAGAGAAATCTCTTGAGAGAACATCTCCCTGACACCTCTCTCTCTCTCTCTCTCTCTCTCTCTCCCTCTTTCTCCCCCTCACTCCCGGTTCAATCTGTATATATCCATCTATAAAATGTTACCAATAATAGAACAGCAGAAAGAACAATTAAGTATAGAGTAGAATCAGTAACTGCACTGGAATTCTTGTGTACCTGCAGATTAACTTGACTGTGTTGAAACCAACACGTTTTTTTAAATCAAATTTCTTTACCAATATTTTTAAATATGACTTAAACATGGAACTGGTGGGCAACAAGTGAATATCATTTGTATTAGTGACTTTGTGTTTTGGATGCTTCTGTGTTCTGAGCTCTGTGGTGCTTGGGTAGGAGGTGTGTGTGGAACAGACTTAACTATTGATATACAGTGAGTTGAAAACTTCTGCACGTTGACTTGGTGGAATTTTAGCCTATTTTTCCATACAGAACAGCTTCATCTAGGGGATGTTGCTGAAGCACATTACATCTCAATGTTTAAAAAAAAATGCTGATTATGGACTGGGTAATGTTAGGACCAAAAGGATGCCACATCGGTTGATGGACATTCAGTGACACCCTGAAAATTAAAGCGATAACATAATGCAGCAGACTGGTTCATTTAGCCAAAAATTGTACTCAGTAGTTGTACTCAGTAGTTTGTACAGCCAGTGCTTACAACGTAGGGGCATGCTCCTAATGTGACGATGGATGACGTCCTTGGGTATCTCCTCCAAACTGAGCTCCTGGCCAGTCTGAAGTGCAACCTGGCGCTTTCAGATGGACCGAAACATAATGGCCCAGAGGTGTTCTACTGGAGGGGGGGCAATCAATGTTATCAAGGCCTTCATCCTTTAAGAACTGCTTGCATACTCTCATCACATGAGGCCAGGCATTGTCAGAACCCACTGCACCAGGGTCTGATAATGTGTCCAAGGATTTCATCCTGATACCTAATAGCAGTCAGCTCAGGCTGTAGAGGTCTGTGCGTCCTTCCAGGTATAAGCCTCCCCAGACCATCACTGCCCCACCACCAAACCGGTCATGAGTGATGTTGCAGACAGCATAACCTTCTCCAGACCCTGTCATATCTGTCACATGCTCCGGTGAAACCTGCTCTCATCTGTGAAAATCACAGGGTGCCGGAGGCGGATCTGCCAATTATGGTGTTTTATGACAAATGCCAATCAAGCTCTATACCGCTGGGCAGTGAGCACAAGGCCCACTACAGGACGTCTAGCCCTCAAGCCATCCTCATGATTTTCTGGTCAGACACATTCACACCAGTGACCTGCTGGAGGTCATAATGCGGGACTGTGGTGGCCAAGTGGTTAAGGTACTGGTCTATGGACTAGAAGGTCCAGGGTTCAAATCCCACCTCTGCCACAGTTGGGTCCCCCAAGACCCTTAATCCACAATTGCTTGGAGTGTAAGACTGTATAAATTGTAAGTCGCTCTGGATAAGGGCGTCTGCTAAATGCTGTGAATGTATATTATGTAGGGCTCTGGCACTCTTCGTCCCGTTTCGCCTTTAAACAAGTAGCAGATAGCAGTCTTGTTGCGGAGTTAAGAACCTTTTACAGCCTTGTACAGCTGTGCTAGAGTAACCACCTGTCCCCTGAAAACTCCTTTATGCTCTTAAGGCTGTAATGGGAGACACAGCGAAGCTTTTGACAATGGCACTTACTGATGTTGTATTGAGTTGGACTACCTGTGTAACCTGAGTTTGGGTACATTTTTTGTGCTGTATGCTGCTAAGAAGACCGAATTCAAACACTGCCGTAGTTGATGTATACACTAGAGAAACCTAGATAGACAGAAGAGCAGAGGGTCGATCCATTAGAAGAAAGCGATACAGAGAGGAAATGACAGAAGATAATGAGAGAAGAGGAAGAAAAAAATGGCAGGGAAGAACAGAATGAACTGATTTTGAATGCGAGAGAAAGAGAAAGATGCACAGAAGTGTGTGTGTGTGTGTGTGTGTGTGTGTGTGTGTGTGTGTGTGTGTGTGTGTGTGTGTGTGTGTGTGTGT
>JAUZST010014941.1:0-10407 GCA_034779995.1 Parotocinclus haroldoi
TCTCTCTCTCTCCTCCTGCTCTCTCTCTCTCTCTCTCTCCTCCTGCTCTCTCTCTCTTTCTCACTCTCCGTCTGTCCTCCTGCTCTCTCTCTTTCTCTCTCTTTCTATATATATATATATATATATATACACACACACATACATACATACACACACGCACACACATATGTACAGATATACAATGTTCACAAAATAATTAGAATAGATTTTGAAGTATCCCCTCATTGTGAGCAGTATGTATCGGACACAGTCACGTCTGAATCGGCAAAGCAAATTGCAATCCGTCTCTAATTTTGTTCGTGACACATACCACTTGTGCATGCACCATTTTCTCCAGCTACAGAAGCTACAAGGTAAAATACACCATAATTACCTAAAAATTCACATCACAGTGATTCAAATCTTGCCTAACATGTCAATCCATCTCCAGCACCTTGATCCAGTCCCAATAAGAGGCACGTTCTTATTGTCACTACTGTAACGTTTACCCTAAATAGTGTTCCACACGCATGCAAAACATACTGTTCAATTTATAATGCACATAAAGAGTTCAGTCAAAACAGTCTAAATGGCTTCTTTCAAAGACCTTGAACTAAACTTCCTCTGGGTCCGCCAAAGAGCATGCATACAATCCCAGTGCCCACTGGAACGTGGTTATACCCTTTCACAAACCAGACCCAACAGTAGCCTTTCTCACCTCAAATGACTGGAAGGTGAGGCCGACATGGTAGCCCTGAGCGACGGAAATCTTCCATACGCAGACTTTGTTGGGTCTGTAGTCATCGGGGTAGTTAGGGGACTGGATCTGCCCATTATCCTTCTTCACTTCACCACCACAGATAGCTGAAAGATATTTTATTTATTTATGAGACATCGGTTTAATAACATCACTTGTGAGAGAGAATGTTTGGCACTGTTTAGGTAAGCGTACCTTCGTATACAGCAGAGAAGCCTTTGCCCACCCAGTTACTGCTGCTTCGAAACTCGATCCACAAACGGCTGTCGGTGGATATGATTGGCTCGGGAAGCTTATCTCCGCAGAATCGACCTAAACACAGTGACAAATATTTCAATCTCAAACTGGCCCTTAAGCACTTAATGCCTAAGGGAAAAAAAAAAAAACCACTATTTTGACCAAAAGTATGTAGACCCCCATTCAAATGTGTGGTCTTTACCATTGCAACCTGAAGCATATCGGCTTAAAATCTGTAGAGAAAATAGTTGAAAAGTCTAAGCACATCAGTGTCTCTCATGGGTTTATATATTTTCATGGGCTTCTACATCCAACAGGTCTGATCTACGGTCTGACATCCTAAAACCAATGCATGAAGAAACATTTTACTACATTTGATGGAGAACTTGAATGTCCTTAACGGAACCCTGACCTGAATTCCCTAAGAGACCATCAAGATGAACAGGAAATGCCTGAGCTAGTGTAAATCGGTTGTTCCAGCAGCAAATAAACCCCATGTTTAGGTTTTAGGGTACAATTTGAGGGTGTTCACAAGTGTAAACAGAATCAGATATTTTCCAGACCTTTGAGCGGAGCTTTCCTCCAGTATCCATCTCTGATCTCTACGTGATCGTACCAGCACAGGTGGCTCCGGTACAGGTCCATAGAGGTGAAATTGAGAATAATCTGGATATAAATACGAAGAAAAAAAAAAAAGTCATGACCCCATATATATTTCCATTCACCTGTACCGATGTGTAAGGTTGCCAGACGGACCTTGGCCAACTATCTTGTATGAGGACAAAAAGAACTAAACGGGAGTCAGAAATACGCTTGGTATTTCTAGGTTATAGATATCCACGATAGCTTTACTATCTTTTTTCATTTCAGTTTACTTTCTCCACATTCCCCTCTAGATTAGTCATATGGATTGAGCTTTTATTTGCTCTGGGACTCATGCAGCTTGGCTGAATACATCCCGACTTTCTGTAGAGAGACTTCTTTCCGATAAAAATGCAAATGCTGTTCAAAGAGGAACGGAAAAAACCCACCAACACCTCATCCTGACTGTGAACGGCAGTGGAGGATTATTACGGTTTCGAGCTCCCTGGACAGCTTCCTTAACTCAAGCTAAATATGAGCAGGGCAGCAAGTGGCACAAAATACACAGTTTACAACGAAGAACTTTTTGGAGATGGTCCAGAGTTCTTGAGGCGATGTCTCGGCGTAAGGTGGACTCGCAAATTGTTGGTGAGAGTCTGTCTGATTTAACATTACTTATAAATTACTGTTATCTGTCGTTGTTGAAAATCAACAAGCCATTCAAACGCAATAAATCGGTCTCATGGAGAGAGCTTGAGCAAAACAGACAATGCATACAATTATAGAATAATAGAACAAAATTCGGTTCGTACAAAACGAGTCTGACCAGTGTTGCCAACATTGTAAAGCTATACATTCAGACTTGTAACAGACAAATCGCTAAGCAAACCAATGAGGCTTCCAGTCTAATTATTTCAAGTCCTTACCCTTCTTGTTAAACATGACAAACAAGCTGAAAGTCTCACATCACTGCTGGCACACTGTCATTAGCAGAACCTCACTAGAAGAAACCACTTAATTAGACAGGTACGCCAGCCTGTCTGGGATTTTCACCTTTTCTCCAGGCGTAACTGATATTCTCCAGATACAGTGCATGTATGCAGAGTAGCCATTGGGGAAGCCAGGGGACGAAAAGTTCCCACTGCTGTCCTGAAGACTGTCTCCACATCCTTGAAGACAAAAAAAAAACAAAGAACTCGGGTTAAACCATTTATACTCTACTGAGGGACTACTGGACTGTTTATTTACATTTATTTATGTCATTTAGCACACGCCCTTATCCAGAGTGACACACAATTCATACAGTCTTACAATCCAAGCAATTGTGGGTTAAGGGCCCTGCTCAGGGACCCAACTGTGGTAGAGGTGGGATTTGAACCCTGGACCTTCTGTTCCATAGTCCAGTGCCTTAACCGCTAGGCCGCCACAGTTGATCTCCGAAACATTACTGGGACACTCGGATTTAGGTTTGATTTTAACTTTGGGGTGGTGCACACTGCTCACCCTAGTAGTTAAATGTTAAATAAAAAAAAATATTCTACACAGGGAATGGCAAAAATGGTATTTAATATTCATCCATCGTATCTTGAATATGAATATATATTTACTATAAGTATATTGAACATTTTAATTATATAAAAGGATAAGAGGATAAAGACGTGCCAGAAAAAAAAAAGATACACCAGTGCGAGTTAACCCAAAGAGCTTTATTTACGCAGTGCACTAATCCCATCTAGCTACTATACTTTGACCTGTATGTCTTTTACAGCTGTTGCTCCATGATCAAGCGGAGCGTCTCCTGGTGGGCAAACTCGGCATTGCTCCCTCCATAGTACTCGACCATAATTGCTTAAAAATAACACAAATCACACTAAACTATAGTAAACTATGTATTTAGATATCAAAGAGATGATTTATTCTTATTCTTCCTTAAGCTCTTTCCTCCTAAGACCTCTAGTTCTTTATGTTATGACGTCCAAATGCCTTAAACATTGCAAGACAAAACACACATCACATTCGCAAGCCTATTTAGGTTAATTGAATTTATTTGGCGATGTAATGGCAGCATTACTGAAGAGTTCCTTTACAAACCACGCAAACAAGCAGAAAAGATGGAGAAAATGAAAATGACACCAGTGCAACCTCTTTAAATATAGAAGTAAGTGCACTATGAATAAAACCTCCCTAAGGAAAGGCACTGTACCGTACACAGTGTGCCGCCGAATAAACTCGACCGGATGACTCTAGTTTTTCCAGTCTGCAGTGGACCATAGAGTGAACCTGAACTAAATATATTAAGCCATAAAAATAATCTAGGTTCAGTTATAACACAATTGCAGTTGCAAAGACCTTGATGACTAATACACAAAAAAAACAACAAACTGTATATGTGGAACCTGACCAAAATGCTGACCTTCGTTTATCCACTGAGGCCGTTTCTTCAGGATGCCACTGGCAACCCTCTGACTGAACCAACTGTAACATATCTTAAGAGTTCCCTCTCTGAAAAAGTGTTTTCTACCTTTTTTTAAAAAAAAAGACCATTCCTGATTCCTGATACAAGGTCTCATAGCTCAATTGACTTGGTAACGGTTCATTGAAAATACCAAAAACATGTCACAACGAAGGTTGTTCCTGGCATGAGCTACTAAACAAGAAACCTTAGATTTGGATTTATACAATGGGATTACTTACTGACTCATGTAGGCTAGAAGGTTTTCTAATTATCAGATTGGTTTAATACCTGTAAACACGTCGAGTCTTACCCGCATGTCCCGACACGCAGTTCTGGGTTCGCTTTGTACGTGTTTAGCGTAAAGCTGGTGGGCATCAACAAAAGCGCCGTTGATATCCGACTTCCAAAACATCCCCTAAAGCTTGAAGCAACACCTCGCTCTAAACTGCTCATAAAACACGTTAAGAGGCACAGCGCACGTCATTAACGATCGAGCTTTCGAAACGATCAGCCTGCACCCCCTCGCCTCCCCCACACGTGCCACTGGGGAGCTCATAAATAAACCTTGCTGCATCTTTAACACTAATTACCTTCTTACTAATGCGGCTTTGCAGCTGTAGAATTGCAGAGCTGCTCAGGGAGTGTGCCCCTAAGGCCTATCAGAGAAGCTAACGATGTTAAAAAACTATTAGCAAGCAGCCTGTGGACCTGGAGGGAGTCACGGCTGCAGTGCAAAATCTGGAGCGGCCGCACTGACGTGCTAGCAGGAGGGGGTTTATGGTTGAATTTTTCCACTCATTGCTTGCGTCCCTGCAATTCAGGGGAGCTGCAAGGAGGGGAGAGAACAGGCAGCACAGGGTGCAATGTAGGAATCAACCCTAGGCAGGGCACCAATCCGTCGCAGGGCTGGGATTGAATCCGGGACCTTCTTGCTGAGAGCCACGACCCAAACACTTTGGAGACCAACCTACATAGTGCAAAAGTTTTAGGTCACCATTTGATATGTCGTTTTAGTAAATGGTATAGTGATCAGATAACGTATTGTTAGAACTTGGATGTGCCACTCCATAATACTCTGATCTGTAGTCCAATATATGTGCGTTTTAGCCTTTCCACTCTTCTGAGCAGCAGTGGTTTCTTAACTTATATTTTCTTAAAATATGTACTCTATATTTATACAGACGTCTATATTCTCAATGTTTTTGAAGCTGCATACAAATCCCCTGTATTTTCTGACCGTAAATAATGACACATGGTCATTATGCCATCGCTAACACAATGGTTTATGCAATCTAATGGTGGCCAAAGACTTTTGCAAAATACCTGTCTTTGGATTGTGGGATGAAACCAATGGAACCTTGAGGAAAACCACACAGAACATTCGAAAGTCCACACAGATGGAGTCCAGGCTGGGAATCAAGCGACGCGGCAGCTCCAGCCACTGTGCCAAATAACTTTTTTTCGTGATAAACACGTTCTTAAGAGGGGCTGTATTCTTCCTACTGTATCCAACAAACAAACAAACACACAGGACATCAGTCCAAATGCTAACTCCCGCGTTTAGATCGTCTTCCAACGAATGAGCTACTTTCAGCTGCTCTCTCATTGCCTCTTTTTTTTTCTTGAAAAGAAGAAGAAGAAGGAGAATGACAAACTTCCTGAGCTTGGCCAGTGTTTACTTCGCTTTCCCCCATGCCTGGGAGCCAAGGCAACAAGATACCACACCACATCAATGGCAGATGCGCGACTATTTCCAGACAAGGCAAACTGCATCTGGGAAACCTCGCTCAGGGTTTTCCCTTCGCATCTGAAACCGCAGCATGGTGCATTGTTCCCTAAATACACACTGCTGAGAAGGTCAAGGCGAGACGTGAGGAAGCACCTCATTAGTTTCTGGTGGTACTCTAGAACATAAAGCATGACATTTACAGTTTGGCTAAGACGAATCGCCGACAAGGCAATGGGTCATGATTTTATTAAACCTAAAACGTCACTTGTTCTAGCTAAGAACACACATTCTTATGCTAAAATACAGTACTGTGCAAAAGTCTTAGACCAGCATTAGATTAGATTTAGTAGGCTACAGTCGTAAGTATCTAGTGCCACCTCCGCTTGCACTTGAGCAATAGCAGCTATACAGTCTGAAGACGTTTGAGCAAGAATGATCTTGCAGAATCCATAGCAGCCAAGAAACTCATTTTTCAGAAACGGACTAGGGTGAAAATGCAAAAATAACAACGACAAATCTAACGGTGGCCTTCCTAAGTAGGCAAGTAGGTGGAAAAGAAGCATTAAACCTACAGAAAGTGGGACTTTCCCATCACAGACCACAAAGAGATGCTATTCATGGCATGTTTTAAAAGCCATGTGCTATATTTGGTGTAGCTCCCGACCAATAAAACGCAGACTTCATATGTGGGCACCACAAACAAACTAGTACGGTACCAGTAACAGAAATGCAGCTCCACAACTGACCGACCTCTCATCCTGGCTCATTCTTGGGAACGACTGCTCTCCTGAGGGTGTCCCTGGGTTTTACCTCTGCCATTTCATAACGGGTGGGTTCCTGAATCTCACCGTTAACGACCCTATTATATTATATGAATTCTATTGACCGAGCTTCTTGTAGAAGGGTCAACTTGGCATCGCGATGAAGCTGCCAGATGCTGTTCAAGTGTGAGGGGAGGTCACACTAAATACTCGCTACTGTAGCCTAGAAAGGCACTTTTTTATAATACTGTATGTACATTTTCTAATGGTGGCCTAAAGCTTTTGCATAGTACTGGATGCCGGGCGCTCAGGTGGCAGCAGTATTTTGTGCTCCAGGGAATCAGGTTCTTGTCCCAGTCACGTGCAAACACAAGTGGTCCAATGTGCCAGTGGAATTTGTGCCAGACACTGACCAGGAAAGTATGGGTTAAAGTGGGTTAAAATGTACAAAAAAATGGGTTAAAATGTACAAAAAAAAGAATAAGAAATAAATAACATAACCAGTTCCAGACTAGGGTAGCCATTGGTCTTACTTGGACACTTGTAAAGTTTGCGTGCCTGGGCGATGTCCCCTTTGCTCAGCCGGGTTCTCTGTCCGATGGGCGGACGGACGCCGTTTATGTCATACCGTGGCAGAATGGTGTCCAGGAAAATCCCTCTGCAATTCAAAAAGAGGAAAGGGATTCAGAAATTCAACGTGTGAAGCAATAGACAGACATTGTACAGACACGGGTACAATTTGTACTCTCGTTGTTGTTTTTTTTTTTTTTGTTCAACGACTCCCACATCCTTCACCCACACAGTGGATCCTACACTCCTGCATCTCTTGCTCGTTCTCTGATAGCCGACTGGAATCCAAAACTCAAACCCGGTCTCACAACCGCTTTTTTCAAACAAAATCCCAAATGGGATGGGAACATCCTAGAGCAGTGAAGTTTCTATGACACCGCTCAGTATGTCACAGACTTTATATAAACAAGGCTGGTTTTGATATGTACGTGTTAGTTTCATTGTTATATTGAGAGGGATTTAGTGTCAAAATGAATTAAATTACGTTTCTACAATCCTTACGGTTCTCAAGGGTTAATAAGTGGATGAATTAAAAACACTACATAGACTAGATTATACATACATAAGTGTTTCTCTCAATATACAGGGCATGTTTATGCAGTATTCATAAACACTAACAGACCCCAGCTTACACATAAGCAATAGCAGCATCTGGCAGCTTCATCGGGATGCCATGTTGTCCCTTCTACAGTCTGAAGAAGCTTGATTAGGAACAGTAATAGCCAAGAAACCGTTTTTTTTGGAGGGTTCACAAAGGTTCGAATGAAGCTCAGTGGAATAGAGTGTTATGGAGTGACGACACCACCTTTAAAACATGGTATATATGGTCACCTAAATCTATTGGTGGCTTAAGACTTTTGCACAGTATACTCTATGCACACAATATATAGACAAAAAAAACAGCTAACAAAACAAGCTCTTGCTAGTCCATTAGTGCTTTAGTGTTTTGTGGGCATGTTCGTTGCTACTATGGATGCACTCCTCAAACGCAAAACAAGTTACTTCCGAATTAAAATACTCCCGCACTAATTACCTGTGCGCGCCACTAATATTTAGTGTTATACTGGATTTAAAGTACGGCAGAAATGCTGTGGATTGTCCTTTCGCTCAAGGAAAGCTGACACTTTGCCGACTGGGACTAAAGCCAAAACCCGTTATCAAAAGCCCCAGCCATGCAAGGTTCACAAGATGAGTGTGTGCTCTCATTTCTGCAAGAATGGGAAAGTAAGGGCGGTAGATGAACTGGGGGACTGGAAACGGCAAAAAGGGCACTTGCTTGATCTGGAGGCAAAATATTTTTGATTCAATTCAATTAAATAGGGCAAGATTCAGCAAAAAAAAAAAATAAGGTAGGATTACTTTGCATCATCATGGACAACAAAAAGGAGATTGGTGCACAGAGACCATTTCAAGTCCTGGTGGTGCATCCAGCCTGGGTAGGCAATGCACAGATAGAATTGTTCGTTTCAGAGGGAGGGAAGGCTGGATGAGAGCTTGGCTGCAACAGTGACCTCTGTCTGGTTCTTACTGACGTGCTGGCAAAGATGGAAAATATATAGTGTGAGTGTAAAATGTTTTTCTTCGCGGGTTCTTTCCAAGCACAGAATCCTTCTATGTACCAGTATATATTGTATGGAAAAACTTATTGACCCACAGCCATTCTCCCTCAGTGGAGGAGTTGTGCATGCTGTGGTGGCCTAGTGGTTAAGGTACTGGACAAAGGACCAGAAGGTCCAGGGTTCAAATCCCACCGCTGCCACAGTTGGGTCGCTGAGCAAGGCCCTTAACTCAATTGCTAAGTGTGCGACTGCTAAGTGACGTAAATGCTGTAGGGAATATTGAGAGACTGGGATTTGGGCAAAAAGAGAAAATAATCGTTTGACTTTTATTTTGAATATTATATTATATTAGGTATCTGATCATTTTGCTTTCTGTTTCAGTTGCCCAAATCCTCCCGTTCTACCACCACTCAAAGGTCTTCTATTGGATTCAGATCCAGTGACTGGGAATGAACACCGAACACACTGTCTGTTTGAGATCGCTTTCGAACAGTCCCACATGACCTATTGTGACGGCGTCGGCAATAACACAGCCCCACACAAACAGCACAGGGCTTTCACCAATTCCGAATTCACTTCATGTACAGAGGGTTAAACACGACTCAGCCACTCGCGTGTTTCTTCATGAGACCGCTGCTGATGCATGTTGATGATGAGGAAGTGATAAGATTTTGTGTTTTTAGTGCAAAATTCAGGGCATGATTCATTCAGTGTAAGGACCATTGTAAAAAGGACCATTGGTTTGTTGAAATCTAATTATTTATTTTACTAACTGCACAAAATATCCCTTCATTTGTGTGACCAGTGTAGTTATGAAATATAATGAAAATTAAATATAATGTTGTTAAATGTTATATATTTTGCTATTGCTTGTTTAAGTGTAGTTTTGTCCTAAAGAAACAACACTTTACAAAAAAACCTAACAATTTAAATATCGAGAAACAAAAATCAAAAAAAAAAAAAAAGAAAGAAAAGGGGAAAAAAATCTAAATGGAATTTTGGGGGAAACAAGACAGATTTTATAGGGTTCTGTTAACGGGGCCAAAGTCTGCCAAGAAAACATTTCTCCTTGGCATAGCGCAGTCACTACAAAACCGGTTGGGTCTATGGGTTCAATGCTGTTGGTTCTAGATCCTGAACCTAACCATCTCTGTACCTAGTACTCCATGCATATTTAACTGTACAAGCATTCCTAATATAAATGGTATTTTTTTAACAGAGAATATTTAATGATGTCATATTCACTTTGAAGTATCCCCCAATTTTTGTGAGCCGTATAGTGGCCACCAAACCGCATGCTTGGCTGTCTTGCTTAGCTAATACTGCAAATGAACAAGTTGTTGTTAAAATGCATTTGTCTAAAGAAATCAAGTAGAAAATCTAAGTTGTAAACAAAATCAAACCTAAATGCTGAACCTTCACCCATATATACAAGCAAACAGCTGATGTGATAACGCAAGTCAAAGTCTGGGCAAAAATCCATCTAAAATTCAAAATGTGAGCCAATTCAGTTACTGGGAAGTTTAAATGCTGGATATTAAATGCTGAATAACGGCTGTTCAAGTTCCTTTTAAGAATCAGATGGGTAAAAACGGCTAATCAGGAGCTGACTAGCTGACTGATGGAAAAACCCCCATTCTGAGTCAAGGCTACAGTAAATCTCTGAGCTGGTTTGGATTGGATGAACCGTACAGTCGCGGGCGACTCTCGGTCACTTGATGGATCATGGATCTCCACACGTTTCTGTCTTTCATCGATGTGATCCATGAAGTATTTCG